>JAHWFP010238828.1:0-16686 GCA_023313725.1 Lithobius niger | reverse complement strand
TGCATTGGTGTTTGTTTCTGTTTGGCCCAGAGATTAATTACCCAGTTTTCCATCACAATAAAATATCGTAATATTTTGTTTGTAGCTAATCGATATTACCCATCACATTGCCGGACGCTCGCCCATTTTCACTGGTACGAGCAAACAATGAACACACTCGCAGTTTTTTATTGCTGCCGTGCGAAGAATGAACGTGCTACCCCTTTTCCACTGATGCCACGAAAAGAATCAACATGCTTGCCCTGTCGCGTTTTATTTTGGGTTTGGATTGGTTGTCACAATGATTGCCTTTCCCCGTTACTGACTCTCGCCTATACTCTGGCCTAAGGGAAAGATATTAACTGATCATAAATCGGCTTCACCGTTTAGAAAAAAAACATTCGACCTCGTAACTCCAATGGAATTCACATCTGTAAATGGATTAGAGTTCTCTAGAATGAAACGAACTACAATTTGAGCTCCACTTCCAAGGAACAAGGTACTGCCAGAAAGTGAACACAATTTGTATTTGAAATATTTGTGTTTGCGTTTGCATTTGAGTGATGCTCTCTCTGCACCGGTACTTGAGAAAATTGTATGAGTCCCGTTCCCTCAATTCAACGTAACCACAACGAATTTCAGTTGTTAAAGAAAAAATCAGGTTACGTTTGCAGATCTCCGTGATATTGTGAGTAACTTTCCCTGAAAATGCGACCTGTAATTTACATCACCATTCCGGCGTACATAAGCCGTTTAGTCTAACTCGTGAGTGAAGACAAACAAGAGCCTGAACTCGGTAATGACCGAAAAGTATTTCAAATGAAGAATGATACATCGGATCGCCTCATAGTTTATGAGTATAGGTGGGAGACGCGTTACAATATCGCTTCCTCTGACCATTACCACCCTAGCCAGAGGGAGGGGGGGGGGCGTATGTGCAGTGATCTGGAATTCGTTGGTTCGAATCCCTGTCACGTTATCTTAATAAAACATAAGTCCGTAATGCAGGCTTGCTGTACTTTTCGGTTAGCTATTTCAGGTGTGATTTTTCGCGTCATGCTGTTGCGTTTTATTTACTACTTTCTAATTATTGACGTTGATTGATTTGATACTGCGAAGGTAAACGTCATGGTTCGAAAGGGTGTCAACTTGTATTCAACTGTTCTTATTGTCAACTTCGCTTTTTTTCCCATTTGGTTGTTCGTCTCACTTGAGATAGGAATCTCATGTTTTCTTTTCCAGCCTGGCACCTTTGTCGGCAATGGTGTGTACTCAGTCGGAATCTTACCTTCACTCGACTTGTCACAGAAGATGTTTGTCAACCAAGCCAACCATTACCTTTCAAAGAAACTCTCCACTCTCTTCATAGTGGGAAAGTCCATTATGTGGCTTTACGTGCCCGTTACTATAACAACTGGTTCCTAAATCGAAGAGGTGGGGTTGCAGAGTAGGGGGTGGGGGGTGTCAGGGTAATCTCGTCTTGGCCAATCCTGTGTTGCGCGGGTCTCGCTGGCGGACGCCCATAATCCCTCACGATTCTCGCGCAACGTCCCGTGCGCAACGCGATTACTGACACTTCGACAATGAACAACGTGTTAAACATGTTCAGAATAGCTGACCTCACGGGTATATTGGGGTTAGGGGATCTTTGCAGTAGTGTAGGGAGGGGAGGGGGTTCAGAAGTAAGTTTTTCCGAGGCGTCCTACGGGGGGTGCCGAGGCTGGCGAACCTTCCTGACCCACAAGGGGGCCCCTACAGTCTTTGTGGCCGGTGTACGGTTCGAATGGTGGATACAATGTTTCTTTTCTCCTCGAGTGGTACAATGGTTGCCTGGATAGTCAATGGTTCGGATTGCCACTCTACATCCACCCCTCTACACCACTAAAACCCCTCCATGCAAGTGTGGCACTCAGTAGTGTAGCCATTTTAGGCTGTCTAGCTTGGCATTGAGGATTTCTTAAAATAAGTTTCGTTTTTCGTAAAAAGATATTTCTTCTTTTTTAGGTACATGGGTTGGTTTCCACCTCACGCATCGAAGACTCCACTTTTTTAAGCAACCCACATTGCGTTTTCTTTAGTTTTTATTTGCTTGTACAATAAAACAATCAGTCTTGTATTGGCTCTTACAATAATATTGAATATGTAATATAAAATACAGGATTTATACAAGGTCTTGGAAGTCCTGGGAAATACTCGAAAAAAAATCAACCAAATATCAGTAGGCCTAATGGAAATCCTGGAATTTTTGACAGTTTTTAAGAAAAGGATTTTTCGGACTGTTGTCTAAATTTACTTTGACACTGTTATTAAAATCCTCCCCCCCCCCCCGGACCAAAAAATCCAGAAGTAGACCTGAATAATAAAAACAACTTGGAAAAATGAAGAACTTTTGAAAGTTTAACTCGTTTAGAAAATCGTTACCGAAAAAAAAAAGAATTGCAGGCATTAAATTATATGAATACACTTATATCACCTCCAAGAATGTTTCAACAACAGTTCACTTAAATTTTCGAGGAAGAAAACACCGTTCCTCTTCTCTGCTGTGGTGTGGTCTTCTGAAGAAGAGGAACGGTGTTTTCTTCCTCGAAAATTTAAGTGAACTGTTGTTGAAACATTCTTGGAGGTGATATAAGTGTATTCATATAATTTAATATGTCTGAATATTATCACTGTCAACGCCGTTTACCGGTTTTTGCAATTGCAGGCAATTTCTTTAGTATAGAAGTAACTGTAGCTAAAAGAAAAATTGCCCTGAACTCTCCTGCGTCACAGAATTATTTGTCTGGTTAATTTGTGTAAAGAATGTGCCTTAACTAATAGTAGAGATTCAAATTTGAATACAACTTTTCAAAAAAGGTCCCAGACATATTTCGGGGGTCCTGAAAAAGTCATGAAAAGTCATGGATTAAAAAAAAAGTCCTGTATAAAGCCTGAAGATACGAATAATTTAATTATAGAAATTGAAAGGGTACTACATCTAAGTCACACGAATCTAAAGTGGAAATGGTGTAATGAAAAATGTATTATTATATAATGGTTGTAATGATTTATCAAGAAGCACGCTAACGCTTCGCCCATCAAGTTCATATTGTTAGATTCGTGGCGTCTAATTATTACCGTCTGATTGTTGTTGTTGAATTGTTGTTGTTAACCATTATCAGTGTTTGGGCGAAAGCTAGCGACTGCTTCTCTTACCTGAGACATTAAGCCGCGGTTTTCTGGTATTGAATGCTAAATATTAATGCGACAGAGAGCTTCGGGAATTGTATCGATCGACGGGGTTTACTGAGTAGATAACAGAAAGTCCTGTTTCAGAGCTGTGTATAAAGGATTCCAATACGAAAAAGGTATCTCAACATCGTTGATTTCATGCTAATTACTTATTACTTGTGAATTCCACTCAAATAAAATAATTTATGCGACAGAAATGTTTGAAATTTGACATTCAGTTTACGTTTGACTCCAATAGGTGTCTTTTACGGTTTAACATTTGGGGATGTTTTAAATCCAAAGATTGTAATCATTTGTGATGCTATTTTCGTGAACGTTGGGAACACGCCATCTGTTATCAAATTAATTGTCATCAAAGGGTTCAAAGGGTTTAACGAGCGTTAACCATTCCTGGTCATCTGCCCGAAGCCCTAAGGCCCTAATTGGCCTCCATAGCCGAGTAACAATGCAGACTCGGGTAACTTATTGTTTCCATTTCACAATTAAATCAAAGTGATACATTGTATTTGTAGCTTATGTAATACTAGAGGAAGCCCGTGCTGCGCACGGCTGGTCTTGGATCCACCGTTTGCAACACTGGCACTGTTTGGTTG
This sequence comes from Lithobius niger, assembly GCA_023313725.1. NCBI lineage: Eukaryota > Metazoa > Arthropoda > Chilopoda > Lithobiomorpha > Lithobiidae > Lithobius > Lithobius niger. The sequence goes on along the minus strand of JAHWFP010238828.1, from coordinate 12,883 downwards.
CTCATGTGTATGTCCATGTTTCACCGAATTAAGCTTCTTCAATCCCAATTTTGTGCTCACTGGCCGACAAACGCTTTCATCGAAAAAAGTTTGTTCAAGCCAATTGTTGCGCGCACTGACTAACAAATGCTGATTTTCGTCCGCTTCGCTCATTCAATCAGCGCATCCCATGACGCAAGTCAGTAGATGCACCGTTTTCAAAATTGACACGTCGATGCATTTTCCAGCATCGCTGTGTAAAAAAAAATTGCACTGGCTAATAATGTTGTATTGCTTGTTGAAGTTCGTTGTTCAGACGCGTGGTGTTGAAATTTTTAGGCTGGCTGCTTTGACATTTTTGTATTCTGGGAGAGGCAGAAAGCAAATCGCCCGGCAAAACAATGCCTCATTATTGTTTTGTTTTTACTTGGACAGGTCTTATTGTTGCCGGCCACTCTGCAAGATAGCAATGATAAACCTCGTGCTCCGCAGTAATTGGTGGTGTGCAGTTTGAAACAATTCAGCTCAGCTCTGAAAGCCCGCATTTACGAAATAAGTAAGCCATTCTATCGTCTGCCAATTTCGAGGCCCCTTCGAGGCCACTCGAAATTAACAACATGGCTTAGTTTGATTCGAAACTTTATGCCTTTAGCTGAAACACGGACTCTTTCAATTTACCCAGCAACAATCAACGTTTTAGACGAAATTGTTAGGCACCGTAGCAAAGATACAAAAAGGCGACAAAAAAAAAAAGACACGAAAGACGTGTTCAGTTTGGAACTTACGTATGGTAATACTATATCAGTATTCAATTGCTTTCGACTTCAAAAGAAGAAAAAAACAAGAACTTTGGGATGCTTAGGTCACGAGTGACGTTTGTTTAGGACATAGCGAGTCCTATGGAAAGGAATGGACTAGTGAATTGGGGGGTGGGGTGGAGGGAGGAGGGAGCCCCAATATATACAACGTTAGTTTAACTTCGAAACTAGTGGCTGATATTCATGGTTCTACAACCATGTTAAAAAAAACTAGGAAAAACTAAACGGAACGCCTTGAAAAAAAGCGTGTGTTGGCAACTTTGTGGAAAAAAGGTACTTGCTCCTCTTTGCCCTTTTAGGCGTTTTTAGGCCTGTATGCCATTTCTCATTCGCCGTTGCCGTAGCAAATATCGGTGCATAAACGCCATATTTTTTTCTTTAAAAAAAGGGTATGTTGCAAAAAGGGCAGAGGCCTACTCTCCCCCCCCCCCCATCCCTCCGTGCACGCCACTGTAATTATACTGTAAGGAGCATTATGAAGAAGAAGGACTGAGGGACTCCTCGTAACTTATTTTATGTAAATTAGCATTTGACAAAATAAGGACGTCCCTTTAATTTGTGTCCAATATAACGAAGTAAACATTTTACCACGGCCTGAACTCGATCCACTAAAACCGACTTACTGACTGTCCTATCGTTAAACCAAAATCATTAACAGGCCTAACAGGGCATTATATCAAGTTCAAAAACTGACCACTCAGCACTGTAGTCCTTTATTTTCTCATTAAAAACTTTTAAGCTTCTAGTATTTTTTATATTTTGACGTCATTCATTTCAAACGTTAAATGGCAAAACATGAAGTTTGCTGTAAGTAGTCGTGCAATTTTTAAATACTTCATTTGCCCTTTTAACTGTTAATCGTCGGAATTGCTATCGTGGCTCACAAAAAAGGTAAAAACGTGGCGAGACTCCTTAAAATTTCTTTTTAGCATATAAAGAAATTATCCAGACTAAAACCACTCCTGTGTTTGAGATAATAGTATAGGACGCACGCAAGATGACGTATGTAATTATCATCGGCGTAAAACGGTAAAAATCCTTGGATGGCCACGCGTTCAGAGTGAGTCTGCATGTTTTGTCCCATTTGGTTTCGTTCCCCACACGAACATTTCCGAAGAAGGATAAAAAAAAAGTGCAGGTGTTGGCGATGAAACAATAATTTGGTAATAAAATTGAAGATAAATTTTTTATTGACGAGTTGTAAATCTTACTAAAGATTGTCATTACCCTTGAAAATATACAAACAAAATTATTGAAGTTTAAAAAAGGTACTAACGGTAAATTGGAACGTCCGGTCATTTATATCCTGTTCCTATTGGGAGTTTTGCACGCAAGTCACTCTTTTATGACTTTTAAAGGTAATGTTGACTTTCGAGTGCTTAATAAATAAATAATTAAGATAATTAATGACTTCCTCATATTTAAAGAATCTATAAAACCGGTTAACAAGAATGTGGGAGTGAACCGAGAAAACTATTTTATATGGATGAGGAGTTCTTTTTTTTAATTGGCAAAAAGAAGTCATTCGGTTTAGTAGCTTGTGTAATTTTATTACCGTATTAAAAAAAAATATATATATATATATGTACACAATTCTTTACGCTTTACGTCACATTAAACACAAAAAACATTTATTGTGGGCACAGTTGTTTGGTAAACTTTTTAAACTCGGACGTAAGAAGTAAAAGCTTTGTAAGTACAAGAAAAGTTTACAAAATAATTATTTCTAAGTAGCTGAGCTCCACACCACTCATCAGTCACCTTGACTTAAATTGTAAATTGCATAGGAGGTCAGTTCGGGATTCGATCTCACAAATTTCGAAAGTTCAACACCGAATCCCCTGTGTACCAAGTTGTGCGTGCTGCTTCTACTTGGATTGTTAAAAATAAATGAATTTCGCCATTTTATTCCTAATCCAACGACTAACTCCTTTTAAATTGTCACATTTCAATGTTCATTTTTATTTTGTTATTTTGTGTCAGGTTTTCTTCTTGTTTATATTAATTCTCCGCCTTATTTTTTTCTTCCTCAATCCAGCGAGCACTGTATACTTCTTTCGCATCAGACTTTTTAACTATTTTCTCAATCCCCATATGTAACCTACCTTAGTCGGCCATGGGATTCGATGCAGCAGTCAGTTAGCTGGCAGCCCACCACTCTAACCACTCGGCAGTGCTTGCTTACCTTGTTTCGGTTCCCCGGGGACAATGTTGTGATTGGTGGCAGAACATTAGTTTTCTTATGGATTGACATCATTGTCGTTTGACTTTGGTTTTCAGACAATACTCTGGCACACTAAATAGGATAACACAAACCCAAAAATCTGTAATAGTCAATCACAGGCGAATTTTCGGTGGCCTGTTTACTGCCAACTTCTTCAGGCTAAGCCAAGAGTTCTGTTTCAACAAACGTCAACTGAAAACAAATTTGAATTAGGCACTCTTTTCAGTGGCTCCTTTAAGAAAGTTCAAGTTGTTGGTGGAGGTGGTGCCCTCTTCTGTGTTGTTGACTGGTATGGTTTTCAATGTATTTCGAGTTGGTGTAGAGGTAGCAAACTGCATTATTTTGGGTACGACCTTGCCTGCTCGTTGAGCAGAGGGGTGATATTTTCTCTGCAGTGTAGAATAGAAAGGGATTACAGTGCTCGCAGATGATCTTCTTTTCCGTAGTTGGAATGCAGTTGCACTTTTGCGATTTTCCAGTCTATGGTCTTAACACTTGTGTACTGCAATAGCATTTCTTGGCTATCCAACGACACTCTTTTACTAACTCTGCGTTTTGTCCCACGTACCCCCCTGGGCAATCTTTGCAGGGGATCCAGTAGACAACTGACGTGGTAGAAGGAAGTGTAGGCACCCTCGTACCCAAAATATTATAGAGTTTGCTACCCCAGACTTACTACACCAACTCGAAATTCAGTGGAATCCATTCCTGACAACACCACAGGAAGAGGGTAGCCAACAACTAGAAATGCCCTGAAAGAGCCAAGTCCCACTGAGAAGAGCACCCAATTCAATTTTGTATTCTGCAGAACTCTAGGCAGAAGCCTGAAGAAAATGCAATAAATAGGCTGCCGTAAATTCGCCTGTGATTGACTATTACATACTAAATTCTTGGTTTACGTTAGTGTGATAACATTAGTTAGGTGACTTGAAGGTTTCTTGCACTCCAAGCTGAAGCCATGGCTCCAGAAGGCGAGAGGGACAAATTTACTAGGAAATTTCAGTCCGAAATTCATATGATCTTTTGCACGCCACCTTCGTCGATATGAGCACGAGACATTTAGACATTCTTTTCCCGAATGCTAGGTCAAACTCGAACCAGGGATCTTGCTAGGCCTTGTAGTTGAAGGGTCGAGTTCCACACCTACTAGCCTTCGTAGTCGGGCGCTAGGACTTAACCACCTATGTCTTAGTTATTTACTGTTAAGGAGTTGATATTATACTGTTATGTTGTATTTACTATGTATTCAAGTGTATATTATTATTGGATAGGTGGTAGCATCTCCTATATAATGTTGTTCTCCTCAACCTAAGATTGCAGATATTAACTTGTGGCTCCACCTGGTGATACTAGTCTAAACTGCCTTGGGTATTGCATAGCCCCTTGATCAGCACAACAGCCTTTGGGAGCCAACGTGTCCTCCTCCTAAATATGTTGGGCCCAAGCGGTCAAGCATCAGCCAGGAATTGAACTCTAGGCGAGCATTCTACTACATCTAAACCACCCAGAAGGCTAGTGCGTATCTGACTGGTGGCAATCAGATATCAGTTAAGTTGAGGAATCGTACGTAGTTGGGAAAAGAAAGTTGGTGGCAGTCATTGTGGCTGTCGTTCCATTTCTTGAAATTCTGGTAAAAGGCTTGAACGAAGAAATCTAATTGATGCAACGGCAAAATTAATCGAAATCTTTTCCCATAGTTTCTGAAATTACTGGTTAAACTTTCGTCTACCTCACTACGGACTTCTCGTGGTCACCTGCCAAATAATTAATTAGTAAATTTTCGATCGCCTTAATCTAGGCTTACAGCTCTAGCAATTCATTTCTATCTCGGTCTTCTAACATGTCGTGTTTTTATCGTTTCAGACCCCGGGCGATACCATGACCGCATTCTGATCAAACATAGTTTTTTTTCACGTTTTAGTGCTATTTTAGTCGTTTTTCCATAGCTTTTGTATAGGTTATTAGTGCCAATCTCATTCAGCAGGGAGCCCAAATAAATCCCGAAAAAGACTAGTTAGGACCGGATGCTTCTTCACTATGCAACAAATTTTCTAAAAAATGTGCTCCTCCATTCGTTAAATGAAGATTAGTGTTGAATTTATCCTTCATTTTAGCTTTTTTCTAAGGCATCGCTATCGATTTGCCGGTCTCTTGGTGTTAGTATCCACGTGAGAATTAAAACTGTGGATGTCGTAGCGGAGGGGGGGGGGGGAGGAAATTGGCGGAGTCATGGATTTTTTGGACGCTCTCGTGGGGGTTCATAAATGTTTTTATTGCCCGTTAAGGGAGAAGGGGGGGGGGTTACTAAAAAAAGACTGACTAAAATGCTGGAAGAAAAAATTGTATTAATTTTTTTAATTTACGCCAAGTGTTGCGTTGTCTGAGCATTTTAGCTCATACGTTTAAATCAGGTTTAAAAGGATATTCCTTCTCACTATATTCGAGCATCCTGCGCGAAATAGCTTTTGCAACATTTCCATAGTTTAGAGTAAACGGAGCTAAACCGTTTCTCACGAGGGAAGAAAATAGGAAAGTGAATGTCTTTGCAACGCGTCTGAAGTAACGGTTGCAAAACTGAAACGCCCGTCAGGTCCAACTGGTAAACTATTTTCGTGCGTCCCTTTCCCACAGTTCCCTCCCTTACCTTTTAACCCATTCATTTTAATATTATTAACCTATTCAAGGTCTATTATTTATTGCGCATCTCAGGTCATTCCAGGACTTCACTGCTTTTCCCCTCCAATTACGTGCTCGCACATTCGAGTATCGCAGTAAAACTTTCCATTTCTCCTGGTCTTGTTACCATGGCTTTCCAGTGGCGATCACAGAGATGTGCTATGATATTTCCATCTTATCATAGTTTGTTATTGCACGATGTAATCGAGGAGACAATGTCCTTATTGTTGCTTTCTACTTTTAAGCAGTTCAACTAGAGTTACGAAGAATTCACGAAATAAATAAATCATTTAGGCATGGCCAATGTTGAGGGTCTCAAAATTAGAAATGTAGCTCCATTGTCACGTTAGTAATGATGAATCTCGTGCGCAGGAATTGCTGACATTGAATGGTTGTATAACTCTCATGCGCCTAAATTATAGCTGTCACTGATTCTGAATTGTTGCTGTTGCCAATGCATATAGTCATAACAGTACTGATAATGTAAAACTTTGACAACTGTGACTGGTTCGAATTATATTTGGGTTGGGTTGGGGAACGTGAATGATTTTGGACACATCGTGTGAAGCTAATATTATTGACCGGGCTGCTGTGTTTAACATTAATATAGGCCTGCCTTCTCCACAATTATTCATTTTTAAACAATTGGTTTGGGAATGTTTGGAGCTCCAAGAAAACGGGAAGGAAACAAGAAGAAAAAAAACGGAAATGGATCCGTTTGTGCGGAGACTTTAAAGATGAAGACATTTTGTTGCTGGAAGATGTTTGTTTTCGTTAAAACGAAATTCCCAGGCTTTTGTGTATTGGTTAGGTTTACTTGGTCTCGTGCAAGTCACTCGAAGCACGTGCGTGCATGCCAACGGAGAGACCAGTGGAGCAGAACGCGGACGGCGCTGACGGCAATACAACAGTCGGCAATCACGCCTGGGGCGCCGGAATTGAGAAAACATGATATGCTACTTGGAAGATCAGTTTCGTCAGCTGGCATGGGATCTGTTGGTACAGAACGGACGACCGACAGGCGTCCCTCACTCCCTCCCCCTCCCACCAACCTTTCTTAAAAGCTTACGCGAGGATGATTCAGCTTACAAACCCGTTGTTGTAGCGGGAGTGAAGACAACGAAGAACTTGAAGAAAGTCAAAGTGTCTAACAGTTTGTTGCTTAACTGTTTGCAGTTAAAAAGAGTGCCTGTCCAAGAGCTTAGACCGTTTTCGGCTTCGATACAGACGCCTGCGCCCGCCAAACAATTGTTTGAACTACAAACATTTGCCTTTTTATCCAAATTCCAGGCTTACGGACCGATCATTATTTATGTCTGGAGGGGGGGGGGGGAAGGGCCGAAGGACAAAAAAATTGAAAAAAAATTGAATGACCCTCCCCTCCCAGGACCCTGAAAAAAGACCCTCACCTAAGGTCCAAAAGTAATCTGACCCCCCCCCACCCTTCGAAAAAAGTGAGGTTTTCTTATAATGTGCGATGATTTTTCTCTGCCTCACTGACTTTTAAAAAAATAGCATTTCGCATCGACAGATTCCCAATTGTGTGGAAAACGAGCCATGAATTAAATTATGTTCTTGAAAACATTCAAAGAAGTGTTCTTTCAACCACCTTTGGACCCAGATTCATTGAATAACAATAGCATAACTTTTGATGTTAAGAGACGCATGGCACGAAAGCAGGTGGCATGTCCGTCCATGCTCCTGACAAAATCAACACGCGCAACATAAAACATATCCCATGGTGCAAAAACGTTTTTAGGAAATGGTTTTAAAGAACTATTCACTGGTTGACATTAAAAATAGCGTCAAAATCTTATAAAAACTCACATGATGGGGGGAGGGCCCAGAAGCTGTGGCGTTTTTAGAAATTTGCTGAAAGTGCATTGTGTTAAAAAAGAAAACATCAATATCTACAAGTAAAAGCATACAACGTTCGGCTTCACACTACTGCACACGCTTTTCAAGCAATTTTGGTTGAAAAACTGATCAACCAACAAAACAGGTGTTTCGGAAACAGGTTGACATTAGTAATTTCTGTGGCAAATTTGTGATATTTGCTACCAAAGTGGAAGCTGCATTTATGCAATGTTTCTTTGATACCTTTTCGTTAAGCAGCATTAAAAACAAAAAAGAAAAAACTCGTTCGAATGTAGTAGTAATTCATTACAACGCGCATGGAGCCGGCTTCAATACTTGTATATGCGGAAAGAAAACGACTTAGGAAAGCCCTTCTGCTAATATCGAGAGTGACTCGTAAAATATCGTATGGGCAATTCCAAGCAAAATTGTCCCTTTTTGTCTCGAGATTAGGTTAACTGGGTTTCGGAGGTTTATCGCACCCCCAGCCCATCCTTTTACATGCCACAATCGACATGAGGACGAGGCATCAGAGAGCCCTTTTTTTCCCGAAAATAACACGAGTGGCTTAGGTTAGGCTCGAAGCGGGAACCTCTTGCAAATGAAGCAGTCGTGCTCACCCATTGGTTACCCATTGGCTGAACTGCATTACTTCGATGTTTGGTTTCCTTCTGCACATAAGAATGCTTTGCACGAAATAAAGAGAAAATACGAATTTGTTTCTCCTTTTTAAAATGTATATTGTGTCCTGGAGTTTGTATTAAAAAGAGGGAAGCATACGTCACCTGAAGCAAACTAATGCTCTTATAAACGAACCGGTTCAGCTTCTAACCTTACGAGACGTGTTGAACAGAGAAAGAGTAAGGGAAGGAGAAAATCCGGAGATTCGAACCGGGGAAGCTCTGGATCATCATAATGGGCAGAGATACCATGCAGAATATCCAGCAGGTTCCTTCATCCGGGGCTCTACTACAGTACCGACCGGATTTTAGTTGTAAAATTGCATACGCGACCAGATTGAACAATACCACAGCCACCTACAGTAAAGGCCGAATCACATCGAGACAAATTAGGCAAGTAAAATCAACCATTGACATCGAAGGAAGCGCAAGTTTGCTAGGTGCTACCATCTCTACACCAAGCGGCAAAATTTCAAACTAACCCACCAGGGTTCCAAATTCTGTCAACAGGTGACGCCACTTGGCAAACTTGCCGCGTCGTTATTTGATTCGCCGTTTTGCAAAGCATTGTGGGAGGCAAAGATGATACGGCCTTTACTGTAGGTGGCTGTGACAATACGGCCGTCGAAAGTACCACTAATGCGATTGATTTGTCCCCTTGCCGTTTTCTGCCATCCGAGAGCGACAGTTAGAGCTTAAAAGAAAGTGCCGCTCTTTCCCTTGAAATACTTTGTATTCTGGATAAACCAAGTGTGGCTATTTATTCCAAACGCAGAAATAGCTTCACTGTGGCTGAGTGGCACCGAAACTTAAGAAATCATTTTAAAACAATTTTAAAGCTAATAAAATTTGCCACTCAAATCTACACAAAATTTAAATTATAATTTTAAAAACTTACGCTAGATGTCAATAGATGTCGCGTTCGACTAACAAAAAACGTGTTTTACCGTCTGATGACAACGCTTCCATCGCTTAGCAACGCCCTCGGAAACACTGCCTTGTGGCGGCCATATTGTCTAACTTTCCACCGCCCAAAGTCGTTATAGATCGGATATATATTTTACTGGCCATATATACTGGATATATATTTCACCTATATTTTATATAGGTGAAGAGAGTAGCAGAAAATCCACTATTGAACGGGGATGTGGACAGATTAGCACTTGCACTAATGGCAGAATGGTCCCCTTTATCATCAACCAGATTAGCTCTGGCCATCAATCAGCCACCATGTCCGCCTTTATACATAGGCACCATCTAGCTACTGCCAGGTTTAAAACCAAAGGACTGAGGGATTCCGTTGATGTTAGACAGGCCTATAAGTTTGTGCGTGATGTCATGAATCAGAGTTGAGAGGCGCGTGAGGGCCATGATTGCTTCATTAGGAGTCTGTCTGCCACTGAGGGTTAACGAGCATCTCCGCCGATGTTTGCACAACCCTAAACAGCGCCACCATCCCAACTAGCCAAGCATTTTATCGGCAGTTCTTTAAAAGGGCAAACAAGCGATACTTCGAGCCCGAGGAAAACACGACTTTCACTAATATTTACATATAATTAAGACTTGAAATTTACATGGTTTTTAATGTTTTTACGACCACGTTTGTCATTAAGCTGCCAGTCAAATCTGGCCTATTAACTACGCAGATCACATATGTGGATGCATAAATACGTTCATAAAGCGAAGCTCTTTTGTATACGCCTACACGTTGTTACTTTTACTACTCCAACGATGAATCGTACTTAAAAGATGCTAATTAATCAAATCCAAGAGGAGCAACGATTCTAGTAGTACTTTAAGCAAATGAACCACTTAATACCGAATCCAAGGTTCGTGTAGTTAGAGCCGAGATGCGTGCTGACCATTGATTGGCAAAAGCTGTTTGACGTCACTCTGACATCATAAAATCTACCATACTTAAGGAACACAGTTTACTATAGTCGTGACGTCGCCTACTTCTACGGGAGCGGCTTTTTACGCAAGCAGCTTTTACTCCAGAAAAAAATTCCGCAAAAGGCACCACAATCTTAAGACTAGAATTCTGACGCGGTTCGAAGCGATATGGAGTGCAAGAGATGTCAAAACCGATCGATCAAATAATAAGTCACACCTAGAATATAGCGATTTTGATGTTGTAGCACTCCAACACGTCATATGCCTTGCATACCTGTGACTCGGGCGTTATGTTCGTCACATCAATATTAGGCCTACGCTAAATTTATTCTTTCCTGAAGCTTGTTTACTGCCTGCTGAAATTCTAGCCAAGGCACCTGACATAACCTAAACTAACGTACTATAACAACAACAACGGCAACAACTGGAAAAAAACAAAACCCAGATGTCACCAATCAGACCATAATATTGACGTTCTGCCGTTCTGAGCTTTGTTTTATCTTTCTGCAACAAACATACGGAAAAGTCAATGGATGTAACTGAGGCTGCTTCCAGAATGTAGAAAACAGTTTATAAAAGAAGTTTGAACTGCTTAAAACCTTGTTTCAGTGGATGACGGATCCAGGACTCCTTTTGGCCAGCCTTTTGTATAGGTCTTCATCTAAGAATGCGTTTTAAAGGCTCGTATTTTAAGTAATGATAGCTTAGTGTGCTAATGCGTTGTGTATCGAACTCGGCAGGCAGACTCTAATGCTGGAACTATAGTTCAGGCAAGAACCGCAATTGATTCCTAATACTATTTATTAGCTGCTTAGTTAAAGGCCAAGCCAATCGTTTGAGTTCGTCTAAATATAATTGATATAAATATAATTACCTTATTGAACCCGAATTCCTTTTGCATGTCTTTGCTATAGCCAGCCTGTAGCCATAATCCTGCCCGGTAACACAGTGGTTGGAGCGCCCACTTCGTTAACAGTTTTTCTGAAACAAGTTGAAACAGTTTTTCCAAGAAACAAGTTGCTTTCCCTCTTTGTATTATGTTTGTGGCCTTTACGTCACCACCGAGAAAGGTTGAAGAGCTACTAAGTTCGACTGTAGCCAGGATCAGCCCCAGCCATCCATCCCTCCAGCCGGCTAGTTAACAGGTAATCCTAGGTTCGAGTCCCATTCGGGACAGTTATCTTTTCTTTTTTTCTCAGATTAGTGTATCTTGTGTTTTCACAAAGTGTCTTTAATAAAGATTTATTTTTTCATTGAAAATTACTTATACTGATAAATGAATCAAGCAGTCTGCACTGCATTAAAGACTGGCCTTGTGAGGATACATAATACACTAGTCTGAGAAAGAAAGAAAAGACAACTGCCCCGACTGGTACTCGAACCCAGGACATCCCGTTTACTAGCCGGGCGCTCTAACCACTGCACTACCGGGGCGGGTACTGCCTACAGGCTCCAGCCGAGCAAAGTAGCTGTTCAATCTTTCTCAGTGGTGACCTAGATATCACAACCATACATTCAAGGAGGGAAAGCAACATTGCTTCTTGGCCTCCTCACTAAAAATAATGCAAGTAGTAAATAAAGAAAGAAATCACAAGGTAAAGGGTAAATGAAGCAAGCAGTCTACATTAAAGACTGGCCTTGTGAGGACACACAATACACTAAGTTGTCTTTTCTTTCATTCTCAGACTAGTGTATTGTGTATCTTCACAAGGCCAGTCTTTACTGCAGACTTACTTGCTTCATTTACCCTTTACCTTGTGATTTCTTTCTGTGGACGCACATAGGCATTTTCTTGCGTTATTATCTTGAAACAATGGCTGCTGTGCTATGCGTGTCGCCTCATTACAGAGTATATTAAAATCACTCTTACTTGTACTCACACAAACTTTAATGAATTAAAAAAAAAATAATAATAACGAGTCAGTAAAATACAACAATATCCGTTGAATTCGACCACTTTAGATTTACACATGCAAATACAGGGTGAGGCAACTGAAGTGTCCGGCAACAATGTCTTCTAAAGACGAGTAATTAGCTCAAATCGAAATACCTACCAATACTAAGCAAACCAGGGCGGATGTAATGTCTGCTGTAAATATGACCTTGAAAGATGCTTTCAAGGTCATCCAAAAGTTAACTCCGAAACTATACAAGATAACGGCATGAAGTAAATTAGAAAGTTGTTTAGGATCATGAACCCAGGCCAACACAGAAAACGTAACAGAAATCGTGTCATAAACAAGGGAGATATAGGCAAAACAATGTGTGTAGTGCAGGAAAGCCCGTAAAGGCAAGCAATACCTTATTAGTAATTGTACAGCTGCCTCCTGGCTGGTTTCCCTGTAACTGCTAATTGTTTCGTGTACGATCTAGGGAAACTCTAGTATCAACGGTTAAAATGACCTCTGGGAATGCGTTCAAGGTCACCCAAAACGCATCTCGTATACGAAGCAAGATAGGAAATAACTTCCAAATAGGAAAGTGCTGACCACCATGCAGATGTTCGTTTTATTTTCCTTATCAGGCAATAAAATCTTGCTTGGCAATAATACTAACTACATGGTGGTCAGCACTTTCCTATTTGGAAGTTATTTCCTATCTTGCTTCGTATACGAGATGCGTTATGGATGACCTTGAACGCATTCCCCAAGGTCATTTTAACCGTTGATACTAGAGTTTCCCTAGATCGTACACGAAACAATAAGCAGTTACAGGGAAACCAGCCTGGAGGCAGCTGTACAATTACTAATAAGGTA
>JAHWFP010238827.1:0-21817 GCA_023313725.1 Lithobius niger | reverse complement strand
GTGCATCCCTACCCCTTAAACTTCTTTCTCCTTTTAACCCCTTCAGTTACGGCGCCCCGAAAGAAAGACTGCTACAAGATGGGCAAAAACGTAAGTCCCTCGGCACTCATCAAGCTTTGTAAGAGTTCCCGTTGACCCGGACTGAGCGAAGTGAGCAGCCACATCCCAGTGGTCGGCGTACTTTCTGCAAGTAAATGGTAGTTCAAATTCAACGACTGACCTAACTATCATAAGGGCTTGTGCTTTCTTGGAAATGTCAGGGAGGCAATTAGTCTCAACAGAAAGTTTATTGGTGATCCTGACACAGAGCTTGATAATTGATACACCAACAAATCAAAATACTTTGAAACAATAGAAACCCTGAATAAAAACCGGTAACTGGTGTTTACTACTTTTACTGTGGCGATACGATGACATTATCGTAAAAAATGTGCAAATACCACACTCGGACGAACACTAAAAGTCCACTTAAATTTTCGGTGATTATATGCACATATAGGGTCTGTGGCTGTCCTATCACCTTCTTCTTTTTTTACTTCTGAAGAAGATGAAAGGACTACCACAGACCCTGTGTGTAATCACCGAAAATGTAAGTGGACTTTTAGTGTTCGTCGGAGTGTGGTATTTGCGTACTTTTTTCTGATTAAGTAATAGAAAACCCACCCCGCTGAAGTGAAAATTTAAATACTGTGAGAGGAGATTGGTGAAAATGCAACTCTGCACTGCACACACTTTAACAGACAGATGCAGTTGTCATTTTCACTCCCAAGGAAGGCTTGGAGTCTGTTCTTAGATCAAATTACTACCCATTATACTAAGAGGACTGGGCCCGGCCCGGGAATGAGAGCGCGTGATGCCCAAACACCATTATGTCTTGCTCCCTCCCGCCCACCCTCGCCGCTCAAATGGAATTCGTGTACGTATCTTTAGCCAAAGCTTGAGCAACTGAATTTGGCACCCCGTTAAGGGAGGCTTGCGTAAGTTTTTCCGTTGAGCTGCTGAAGATGTGATCGTTAAACCACGAGTTGTGGGCATTAACGAGGAAGTTTTAGTGGAGTACACGTGAAAGATGGTACTTTGGAATCGGACTTGGGTGTGAGATTGGGCGATGGTCCAACTTTAAATACAGTGGTCCATTAAATGTGGAATTGTGATCATGTCCAAAGATAGCCTGATTACAGTCCGGTGAGAATGGACAAGATAAAAAAATCTGAATCGTCTGCAGTGTTACTTAAATTAGTAGTTTGTGGAAATCGCTGTCATTGCCCATAATAGGTGAAAATGCCAGTTACATCGACAGGAAACTGTCTTAGAATAAAGAACAACTTTGTCCACTTCTTTCGTAGTAAACTAAGGATTTTGCTACAACCAATGCAGCATAAAATCATTGTATAGTTTAACTGTACAAGTTGCGATTTGGTTGTAGTTCTTAGCAAGAGGGGAAAAAATTGTAATTGGAGGCAACTTAATTTCTTACCAATTTTCTATGTTTTGGGTAATTTTTTTCATGAGTTTAAAGTTAAACTGTGAATAATAATAATTTATTCAGCAAACATGACAAAGTATGATGCTACTAGAGCTTGTGTGTGGGCTGAAGGAAAATACAAACAAAACATATGAATAACACAAATGTAACAGACCTTTAAGTTAATTTAGTTACAACTCTAAAAGTATATGCAAAGGGTGTATTGTTGTATGAATAAAAAGTACAATATTGTGTAATAGTAATGCAATAAATAATGTGTTATTACATGGTACTAATAATATAATAACGTAATAATAATACAATGCAACGATGAAAGCAAGAAGCTTTAGGGCGATCCTTATCACAGTAAAAATACATCCTCAGATAAAAGTTATTGAAAGTTGGTAACAACATGCTCAAAAGTTTTTCTTGAAACTTAGAACTGGTAAAAAGATCGAGATTAAACTACTCTTTCACTAAACAAATTTCTCAGTGCCTCCAGGTGCCTGAATTCTTTCTTTAGCGTGAACTGATTCCCTCTTGTCCAAACGCTCCCGACAAAACCTTAAATTGAAAAGTAACACCTAAAATATAGCCTTGCTGCAGTAACCATCGGTGTCGACATCGGTTCAGTATCGGGAAATGTTTGTGTGTTGCCTATACACTTAAGGAAAATGGAAGCACTGGAACTGAGTGTGTAGAGCGGGAAGCCAAACGTGTAAAGAGATCACTTTCCTCTCCTCTTCCTGCTTTTTAAATTTTTAATTCTTTCGTTTACTTTGTTCGGATTGTGGTTTTGACTTGGCAGTTTTGCCTGCATTCTGCTGCCTGTTTGTACCTTTATGTAATTTTAAGTGTATTTTGTTTTTATTCGTTTGATAATGGAGTCCTGGAGTCTGCTCAAAACGCCGGTAGTGTTGATATTGTGCACTGTGGCCTTCTCTGCTCTGCAGATTGCCTATACAGTCACTCTTTTATTTTATTGTTTCAAGGTTAAATGTGACAGCACTAAGAGTAATAAGGGTTTGGAACGAGTTTGGCACGCCCCCCCTCCCCCGGAGTTTTGGCTGTCCCTGTTAAAGGAGTTTTTTTGGGGTGTTTAGATGCAAAATGCTTGGATTTTAAATTTGTTTCAATTTTTGACGAATCAAACAGCAAGCTTCTGAAGAGATGACATTACCGAATTTGATTATTACTGCTAAATGAGCAATGGTCGTCAGATGCATAATAATTTTTAATGAACCTCTTTTGTTTTTTCATACTACACAAGAGTTTTTGCCGTTAACTAGTTGCAACATATGAAGAAAATGTGTGCCAGTCAAGTTTATCTCCGTATGTCTTGCAGAAGACGACCCTTGGTTTGGAAGAGCTCCTCACCAACTCTTGAGCACTTTGTCCAAACGTATTAAAAGTTATAAATGCCGATACTCGATAGGATCGGTGCCAATGTTTGTGGTATCTGTACCAGATCGGTATTGGCAGCGGCAGCTTCAGCTGAAATATCGATAGCTTGTGAACCGTTCGAGATTACAACATGCGGTTTGTGGTGTTTTTCTTAGGAAATCCCTAATCTTTTAACTGTTGGTTACCATTTTAAAATATTCATAATTTGGTAATTATTGGGCTTTCGAAGAAAACTGGCTGACAAAAAATTGGGGATTAAATTTTGAGTACGTGTATCGGTAACGGTATAGGTAATTTTTTAAAAACTGTATCGGATGGGTAAAATTTTATCGATGCAGCCCTAGTATTTAGAACATGACTCATTGAGGAAGGTGAGGTAACTGACTCAAGTAATTAAGCAAAATATTAGAAAATAGGACGGAAAACTGACGGCAGAACAAGAGTCAAATATATACAGATGCAAATCTATTTATGCTGCCTTTTGGGCTTGTATGTCAGACTGAGCGGGGAATCGAACCCACGACCTTAAAACCAAAGGCCGAGATCCTACCGCTGAGCCATACTGACAAGGAAACGTCCATAGGCAGCATTTAACAGGTGTGTACATACATACAAACACACTTTCCAATCATTGCCACTGGAGGGACGCTTATTTGCGCGCCACACTCCAAGTGAAACGAATGGAACACACGAATCAAACGTGAAATAAGGATGAAACAGGACAGAAAGTCTACGGCTCAACAAGTCAAATATAGATGCAAACTCGTGACTCCTTATTTGACTCTTGTTGAGCCGTCAGCTTTCCGTCCTGTTTCATCCTTATTTCAGTGTACTTATAAAGTGTATGTTTATAAGTATATGTGTACGTGTTAAATGCTGCCTATTGACATTTCCTTTTGGTTGTGTCAGTAAGGCTTAGCAGTAGGATCTCGGCCTTTGGCTTTACAGGTCGTTGGTTTGATTCCCCGCTCAGACAGTCTGACATACAGTCCAAAAGGCAACGTAAATAGTTTTGCATATGTATTTATTTGATGTTAGGAAATAGATACATTTGACAGTTTAAGAGCAATTTTTAATATTGGTTACGTATTACTAAATAGTTACCATGATGGGGAAGGATAGGATATAAACACCAAAGTTCTCTTGGTCAAGTTCAAATTAGTTTCCGCTGCTTCAATGGCCCAACTCAATGTGGGGCAAAGTTTGTCATACATACAACGGTAGCGTATGTTATTGTTATGGTGGATAGATGGCAGCTTAGATGGTTTAAGATTATGTGAGACTAAGGTAGAGGATGTGTGCTATATAGTTTGGCATCCTGGTGTCCAATGATGGTGCTCCCACTGGTTCTAACTAGTTTTAATGACACATTGTAATTATTTGTTGAAAATGTAGTAGACAGCTTTACAGAACATATTTAAATACTCTTTGATTAAGAATAATAACTATTTAGTTAAGTAAAAACTTAAATGTAATAATGATTGCCACATTAATAATAATGTACCATGGATCTAATAAGCACACATGACTTCAAACCAGCCTGCTTCACTGACATTCATATTTACTGCTAGTTTAGCTACAATGTTGAGTAAGCATCCTGACCCCGTCTCGATAACGTAAGCATGCAGACGCGTTAGTGAGGCATCTTTCCAAACCAATGTCTTCTGCGAGACATAAGGTTATTGAACTTGTATCTGTCGTCTGTGTCTGGCACACATTTTCTTCCCAAAAGATAAATGACCGAAAATTCTTTTTCCGTTCAGGCTCTCCACTTTTTTTTTTATTGCACTATTACCTCAGCCGGTTTCCCTCGTACCAGCATTCAGAAATAGCGCCATGTCGCAAGCCACAAGACGCAACCGGCTGTAAGAGTAAAAGAAGATGACCTTCTGGACGTGTTCATTCAGAGAGATATTGTAAAGCCGGTTGGTCTCTCTTCAACAACAAAAAAAAAGTTCAGGTGGTCTGCTTGCCTAAGCCAGACACACTTGGCATTACAATAATTTATGAGACCACTTTTCACTCTGCCTGGTTAGTGGTAGTTTTAATCACCTGGCAAACTATAAAGTTATGCAAAGAGGCTTTAAAAATAAACATAATTTTCGTTCAGTGTAGTCATTACGCAAGGATTGGCGTGGCAGAAAAACTGCTTGGGTATCCAAACGATCATTAGAAAAAAACTACTTAAACCCGACTGTTACAATTTGTTAAGAGAAATGGGGGGGGGGGGGGGGGGCGCAAGGTGCCTCAACAATGTATCCCTAAACACTAAGGCTGTACCGATCAGCATTTTTTCTGCCGAACAGATTCCGATCCGATCAGCCACAAAATGATTGGTGTACAGATCGCTACCTATTTTTAACAATTTAATTTTCTGGCTTACACAAACTTGTTGGCTAACAAATTTGTAGGCTAATGCAAACATTGGAATACATTTTTTTACCCAAATAAAATATTTGTCGTTATTAAAACATGTATGCCTACCTTAAATTAAAACAAAAGGTAACAAAACGTGCGGTGAAACAGAATTCATTTATTGTCAAGGGCCTGGCAAAAAATTGAAAATCTGTAGGTTTTTGTTCGCCGAACCGATTTTTGCCGATCGGCTCAAACTCTGCCAAATTCTGTTCGGCTAAATCTGTTCGGTACAGCCTTAAAACGCCGTGAGACCAGGAGCCCTAGTGTAACGGAAGGGAATGCCACTATTATAAAACTATTTTTTCTTGAATGAAGAATAGCAGTATAAAATGTCACAAGTTGCATAACAGTAAAGGCAATAAATATACACATTTTCACTTACATTTTTAAGAAAGGCTAGAATATATTTTAGATGTTTGTCGCTCTCCCAGCCAAAGTCATGGCAGCAGTAGACTAAGGGGACAATTTTGCTAGTTAATTCCAATAGGAACTTCCTGTGATCTTACTTGCTACAATTGACATGAGCATGAGTCATTCAGGTCCCTTAAATGCAGGGGTGGCTGCAGTCGGGCTCCAATCCGGAACTTCTTGCACGTGAGGTAGTCATGGTAACGAGGGTAGTCATGGTAGCTACTTCTCCCGTGGCTGGAATATACTGTTGTGGTCTTCCATTCATCACTATTGTATCGTGGACCTTAACAAAAATTGTATGCATAATTATATATTTGTGGTATATTGACGACGACACCATACCATTTTGGATTACAATTCAACAAATGTTAATGCACATCACACTGTGGTAACAAATATTAATATAGGATCTGTGAAAACCCTTATCAGCCAATCCTAGTTCCAATTATGACTGTTTAGAGTGTATAATAATTGCTTTTGGGCATACATACGTACAGAAACTTCTTATAATCCCCCTCCAACATCTGGTGAGAATGGGAAGAAAGGGGGTGGGGGGGAAAGAAATACCCCCCTCCCCACAAATAAACCCCCCTCGCAAACAACCCCCCCCCCCCAACGCACCAAAAATCTGATGCTGCGTTAGTGTGTTTGCTGTCTGTTGTTGCTGGTTGCATCTACTGCAACAACAACAAAAAAAGATAAAGCAATACTGGCTGCAATTATTTCTCTTTCTTACGCTCACCTCTGGTTGGAGTTAGTGTACTGTGAGTAGAAAAAAATAGTCTGCTATTTCTATTAGTTGAAGTGCTCTAACAACTCGAAAACGGAACAGGTTCCCTTGTGGTGTTTGCCCGAGTTACCGTGTCTACTCAGTAACTGCAAAAACTCTTCAGCTTTTCTTTCGCAGTGGGAAGACGCTTCAAGGAAAAGCGAATGAAAAGAGGGAAACTCGAATATGTGTTGCCATCCCACTGAGCTTTGCTGGGGTGTTGCTGTCCTGGTAACCATGTCTTCCAGTTAATGAAATATCTGTACATCCGCTTGCAGGGCTGTCTAGAATTGCCACAGAAATTGGAAAGGAATATAATTTAGTTCATTTTGTATAGTAACTGCAGCTTTAAATTGGCAATCAGTGAGTGCTTGCTCTGACTATAACTAAATTGAAGAAACTGGCGAGTGTGTGGGCGGTGTTTTAAGTTATTAAAGTTGAAATACGTGACATATATGACAAAAGTGACTTTTATTGTATTTTGCAGATTTCTTTTATTGATGTTCATATCACTGATAATTCATGATTGAAATAGATGTAATATTTTTTGTTTTGCCTTGCAGGAATTATTTGAATTTTGTGATAGAAGAGCTAAAGGACCCTGTCAAGTAAGTGACTTTTGTCTTGTAAAAGAAATTCAATACATATCCTTTGACTCGTAATAGCAGAATTTAGTGTTGTGTAAGATGATTTCATGCAATATTGGTATTACGTTTGTTGCAGGCTTCTACCACGTTGCATTGCTATCTCCTGCATCCTCGTTACTCTAGTATACGTTATGACCAACGTAGCATTCTACACCACCCTTTCGCCTGATGAAGTCCTCGGCTCTGAGGCTGTTGCTGTTGTAAGTACAGATCTTGTTAAGAAATTTTGTTGCTTCTTTAAAAACAAGCAAGTGGTGAAATTCCTCACGATAAGACACAAAATTGTTAAAAATGCCCTCATGGTAGAGGCAATCGCATGTTGAGATGTTGACAACCCTTAATGTTGAGCGCGGTAATAAGGGGTGATACGTGAAGGATGATTGCTAGAGCCGAAATAGTTGGTACAGAGCTTTGCGGGATCTAAAATGCCGGAGCGGTTCGAGGTATGATTGCCTATGTCACCTTCCCAAACCACCAAAAAAAAGAGAAAAATGTTGGCAATTAAACTAAAAAAAAAAAACCACTCGAAGAATGTTGCAAAGTAAAAGCCTAAAAGTGCACACATGTGTATATGTGTGCACTTGTAGGCTTTAACTTTGCAACAAAACAGTTTGGCTCAAAGTTTGGTGGCATATGTGTGTGATGTCTCCATTCAGTAACTCTCAAAAGTACAATGGGAATTAAAATAGTGGAAGTTTCTTGCTTTTCAACATCGACTGAGTCGATTGTGGGATCGCTATCAGCGGAGCAAGGGAGGGTGACATTGAGCATGTGCACGAGGTAACGTCTCGCCAACGCATCATCAACGAAGTCTACGTGCATGTGTTGGCATCACACCAGCTTACTGACTAACTCAGACTAACGTATTGATTAACTTTGCGTCAGTAGGTGATGTTGCTTTTACGTGGCAAATACTAGATGGCACCTACGCGTGCAAGGCTGTGTAGAACACAAACTAGTTCCATTGCAGCCGGTGTTCGCGTGAAGTGGACAGGCTTGGATTTGTTGATATGGTGAGAACGCTACAGGTGGGGATTTAATCAACTAAATAAAGCGCTGCCCTTGCTCTTCTTGTGAAAAAAAAAGACAAATTACTTCTTCCTCTAATTTTACAAAATTAAATTTAAAAATGTTCACCGGCATTGCTTGAGAAACATAAATTCAGCTTAGCGTGGTCAAAATACACAAATCGGGGAATCTCTGATGTCTACAGGAGGCTCACACTCGCAGTAAGGGCCTATGTGGTACAAAACAACTGTGAACTCCCAAAGCTAATTGTACCTTTTTACTAAAAGTGTGTGCCTCTCGGAGTGCTGGTCTGTGCACGCCACTGAAATAGTAACAAATTACCAGATGTAGTATTTGAAAAGTCTTCTTTATGAAGAGTTGCTTTATGAAAAGTCTTTCTCTAAGAACGTGAAGTATTTATGTGTGATAATTATGTTTTTGAAGTTTTTTTTCTTTTCTACCCCAGACATTTGCTGAGCATTTGTATGGTTACATGGCGTGGATAATTCCAGTTTTCGTCGCCATGTCAACTTTTGGAGCAGTTAATGGAATTTTGTTAACTTCATCAAGGTACGATATGGACGAGACATTTATAGATAATTATAATACATTCTCATTTACAGTTCTCATTTACAGTTCTCATTTACACGTAGCATGACACCAAACAAGTGCTGTGAGGAACATGGCATGGCGTAAAGTGTTAACCCCATTACAGGGGGTAGGTTGCACTCACCATATTTTTTTGTCAAACCGATTTCACAAATAATAGAGCTGTCAAATCCAAGAACTGGATTTCAACAGGGTTCATACGAGTCCTTGAAAATTGGAAACCTCCTGCATTATAAACCAAACCTGGAAAAGTGATGGAAAAACTTAATGCCCAAGTCCTGAAATACTACTGGAATTTCATAATAGAAAAATGAATTTCTATTTTCTGTGTTTGATATCATTGCAATTTATGTTGACACACAAACGTGGAAACGAAAAATATGTAACACATTGTACTGCGGTAGCAAGTTTGGACTAACGTATAAACTATAAATGCCCCCGCTTTGTGAATCAAAAAAATATATATCTGAGCCCAAAAAAGTATGTCGGTCCTATTTTCGAAGGTTTTAAAAACGGAACAGAAAACCTAAAATATATGCAGAAAATATTACAAAAACTGAGGTACACTTTTTCAGACTCGTGAGTTGGATTTACAAGTGTCACATCGCTTACTTTAAAATTTCGAGTCCATGTTTACGTTTTGTACGCTTAGATTTCAAAATAAAGGATATTTACCGTTCCAACATCCTTGCAAATTTTCGACAGTCAGGTTTTTCTGTAGTTGGAGGGGCTCAGAACGACTGTCTTCGTCAGGCTACCACATCACCGCTACTTCGTCCGATGAAGTAAGTGGTGATGTAGTAGCCTGACGAAGACAGTCGTTCTGAGCTCCTCCAACTCCAGAAATACCTGACTGTCGAAAATTTGCATGGATATTGGAACGGTAAATATCCTTTACTTTGAAATCTAAGCGTACAAAACGTAAACATGGACTCTGAGTTGGATGTTGGGTGCAGAAAAATGGCCCATTTAAGTCAGTAGAAGAAAATGTTGAAATTTCAAGTTAAGCATTTTTTTGTTGGCCATTACCCTGTATAAAAAAAATACGTAATAAACTTGGATGGTAAGGCTTTAAATAATATTGACAACAAAGTCTGACAGATTAAAGGTAGTGTTGATGCAGCGTGCAATTAGGCTTCACACTGAAATGTACAAACATGCCGCAACAAGGAAAAAACAAGCCATCTTGACTCCCCCTCAGCTGCTGGCAGAGTTAAATATAAATTGTGAGCAATCGAGTGCCAACACTTTGTTGACACACAGTGATTTTGCAATATGTG
The DNA here is from genome assembly GCA_023313725.1 of Lithobius niger. Taxonomy (NCBI): domain Eukaryota; kingdom Metazoa; phylum Arthropoda; class Chilopoda; order Lithobiomorpha; family Lithobiidae; genus Lithobius; species Lithobius niger. The sequence goes on along the minus strand of JAHWFP010238827.1, from coordinate 11,806 downwards.
TAATCCACCACTGTTTACATTTAAGACAAATTCTTTCGTGAGCAAAAACCTACATCCCTTTGCTTAATTTGCTTCATAAGTCTTGGTAGCTGGAAAGCACAAGGTTTCGGTTAAAAATGCTTCAAGAAAGAGAGATTGAATGAATAAGTTGCTTTGCTTCATATAATATACGAGAATGAAATTTAACATTACTGCAGACTATAAATCTTTATAGAAGTCATGAAAAACAAACAAAAGCATTCTACTTTTGCAAATTTCATTGAAAGGGGTGCAACTGTTTTCATGTACGTGAAATACAGACAAAGTGAATTAAATAACAATATTTAAGGGGCAGTAACCAAAGAAAAGGAGACAGCAGTTATAAATAAATAAATAAACCGTTTGTTGAAATATGTGCAACAGGACTGGAAAGGGCACAGGTGCCACTAACATCCAGACTAAATTTAAGAGATAAAACAAGAATAAATATGTTCAGTAACAGGAAGGAAAGTGCACGACTGCCTTACCACCAACGTCGGACCTGCCAGGGACCGAAGGGCCCCGATGGTGTCGCCAGTCGTGTAGTCACTAAGACCAGTGTCAATGTTTAGTTAAGTTTAGCTGAACGAAGGTATGACGATGACTATTAACAAATCAGCTTTGCTCTCTTTTTGTGGGGGATGCCAACATTTCTTTTAACTAACTAAATTTACTTAATTAGCACAAAGATGTTGAATTACACATGCGCTACTGAAAATCCCGATCGGTTTGCTAGGAAGCTGTTAGAGCCCGCATTGTGGAAGGGATTGGTCGAATGCGGAGAAGAAAAATGTCCGCATTAATCATCAGTCCTGGTCAGATTGTGTACTGTTAATCCTTTTGTGCTCAAGTTGAGCCTATGGTGCATAAATGCATTGCCTCGTTTGCATTAAATAATTTGGGATAATACGCACTGTATATTTCCTAAACTATCGCGATATTGCCGTGGACTCCCGTAACGTACCAAACCGTAACTTACCGTCTTGCAAAAGATACGATGCAACACTGGTGCTTACATCATACGGGGATCTCATCCCATGCACGTGAGATTTGGCCTCTGAGGGAAGTAAACCTTTGGACGTCCGGTGAAATCCTCATGGCATTTATTGGACGATCTTGTGATGTCGTAAGATGGCGTTTAATTTAAGTAGATTACTTAAATGTTTGAAGATGTTGACTCAGCTCTGTAGTGAATGTCATTGTGAACAGGAAGTGGCTTTAATTCAGAAACTAGGGAAGGCAATGATCTTTTGCCATTGCAGAATTACGCGGTCTGTTTTTTTTTTTTGTTTTCTTGAATAATTGTAATCAGAGTTCGTTTGCCGGTATTCAACCATGTTTGCATACAATAGTTTAAGTACGGTGAATAATATTCTTGTGCAAATTCAATAGTAAAACAGAATGTATTTTTTCACCAAAACGTATTTCTTCTGTGATTAACTTCTTTGGGAGTTATTGAAATGTAATGACAGGATAAAGCGGCTTTGAAAGCGAGTGTGGAGGAAGTGCCGTTTCTACTAAATTAATGCTCATCATTCCAATGTTCAATACCCTAAGTTATCCAGCAGAAGATTTGATACATTTACCTGATAAATACAAAGGATATTTTTGAACAACTTAGGTTTTTAACTAAATGAGGGTTGAAATTATTTCTGATGTTTGGAAATCTATTTTATGTACTTGATTGCTATATTTGGGGAGGGGGGGGACTTTGTTTGGCTCATTTAACACTAAATTGTTTCGGCTGAAAAATAAATAAGTAAACAGTTGTAACCAATTATTTACGTTCACCTTACACATAAATCGTAGGTTGTCGGTTAAATAAATATATTTCAAAATAGTGAGATTTATATTACATGACACTGGTTATTATGGAATAATGCCTATTGTGCACAAACTTTTTTTTGAAAACCTTTGTACACTTACTTCGAAACTTTTTTCTTCTTACCACCTTTTGTACAATTTTATTTTTAAATGTTAATTTCTATAGCTTCATGTGTGGAGATGAATGAGGGTTTATGACACAACAAGTGCCAGTTCTTAGTAGTTTTAGCTATTGCTGTACAGTACATGGAAATAATGCAACCCTAGTTATTGATATTTTAAACAGCCTGGCACCCAGCTGATAAACACGTTGCAACATTACTGTGAAATCACCTGACTTAAATTTTTGTTACAGATTATTTTACGCTGGTGCTCTTGAAGGCCAGATGCCCGAAATCCTAACCATGATCCAAATTAACCGAATGACACCGACACCAGCCGTCATTTTCATGGTAAGTGATAAACGGTGAACAGTGGTGTCAAATGGTGTCAAATTACGTTAATGTACCACTGTTTACTAAGTGATTGTATTTATGGGTGCTAGTTAAGTCTAAAAGGAGAATAAGTTTTGGGGCCAAATCAGTTGCAAAACAAATGTGGAAACCAGACATTTAATTTTTTATGTTACTATTTATTTTGTTGAATTGCTAAAGAGTACAACGAATTTATTTTTAAAAATTTGCGAGTTGAAATATCAAATAGTGCATCAAAATCCGTAACTGGACTCCTTCATAGTGCTGTATATGCATTAACATACATACCGCATTTCCTTTGTTTGTAATCCATTAAGTGATAATTTTTTTGTGATGTGATTTGGCTCGGCGATAAACACAGCCAGGCAGTAAACGGAGGCCAGAGTTTTTTTCTAAAAAATTTGATCTGCGACGCAGTAAATCCATAGTTATACAGGTAATGCTGCTTGTGAAAAGTTCATTACAGGCTACATCAAGTTTCATTCGCTCACAACAGTTGAACGAACACATTTCAAACATCAGTATTGTCGTAGTGCCTTCACGTCTGATTCAGCTATTTCTCTACTGGACAGTGTTTTAAAATAACCTCTTGAGTGTTAATGCCAAACGTTAAAAAGAAAAGAGACAAGGCATTTAATCGAGATTGGCATTTGTTTTCAGAGCATGTCCATGTACATATCTGAATATGAAACATGGATGCTCCCATGTCCTATTGATGCGTAGACGTTTATAAATCCACACAGATAAAAATAAATATTTCTCGGGCACCGCCGCATCTTAGAAAGCATTTTGGCGTATTTTTCCAATTTTCATTAAAAAAAATTGTGCATATCATGGTTGTGAAGTCCGTCTTCTAAAATGTTGATTTTGGTGTAAGAGCTGTGAATCATCAGCTCCCATTTACCATTGTATCATAGATAGCACAAGTGTAAGTGTAACATACTCAGCTTACATTCTAAACTTGCTTTAATCATGTTAAAAATGATACAACTAAATTTTTATTACGAAATTATGACCTTATAGAATATAAAGAATGTTTTTTGTGCCAAAAAAAAGTATCCTCATCCAGTATCACCATTTTCAGTAAATTAAAAATAGTATCCGCATGCGTCATGTACTTTTGGAAATTATTTGCCAGTTACCTACATCATTAAAAATGTACGATGTGCTTGTGTGTGTGTGTCCCCCACTACTCCTCTGGAACTAAGGCACCTACAAAGATGAAAGTAGTGCCAAATTAAAGATAATTCAATTGCACTTCTGTAAGGCCTATTTTCATCGCTGTAACTTGATTTTATGATCGTCAAATATGCTTGTAACTGCTCATGACGTCAAAGTTTGATCAGGCAAACTCCATAAAACTTTAAACGAAGCAACATTAAAGAATGGCTTGTGTGGATACAAGACACACTAATCTGAGAAGGAAAGAAAGAAAAACCAACTGCCCCGACTGGAACTCGAACCCAGGACTTCCCTCTTACTAGGTCAGGTGCTTTAACCACTGTGCTACCAGGGCGGATACAGGCTACAGGCTTCAGCCGAGCTAAGTACCTGGTCAGTCTTTCTCATTGGTGACCTCGAGGTCACGAACATACTCAAGGAGGGAAAGCAACATTGCTTCTTGCCCTCCACACAAGAAATAATGCTAGTAATAAACAAAAAAGAAAACACAAAGTAAAGGGTCAACGAAGCAAACAGTCGCATTATTTCTTGTGTGGATGCCAAGAAGCAATGTTGCTTTCCCTCCTTGTGTATGTTTGTGACCTCTAGGTCGACCACTGAGAAAGACTGAAAAGCTACGTAGTTCGGCTGGATCCTGTAGCCAGTATCCGCCCCGGTAGTGCAGTGGTTAGAACACCGGCCTAGTCAACGGGAAGTCCTGTGTTTTGAGTCCCAGTCAGGAAAGTCGTCTTTTCTTTCTTTCTGAAATTAGTGCAACTTGTTTCCTCACATGGCCATGCTGACCGCTTGCTTCGTTTGCCCTGTACCTTGTTATCTACTTTGTCCGTAAAACTGATTCATGACATCAAAGTTTGATCAGGAAAAGTTGCCGTTCAGGCAAACTTATCAGAAAGAAGCTTGGTTGCAACAAATAACCTAAAAGGACGACATACTTTGCATCATAAGTACATAGAGATCTTAAAATTGAGGTTGCTTCAAATGACTGGACGCACATAAAATGCAGACTATAATTTTCAAAGTATGTCCAACATTCGCATTTCTGAAGCACGGAGGTGCATGGATTGAGCGAGCAAAGCGAGTGCATTTCCTGCTCAGATAACTGTCTTCATCAGGCAAAAACAGAAAATCATGTCACTATGTCATGTTCGATCGTCTGCACGATCATCTGCTTTTTGAATCGTGGGTCGAGCGTAGCCTCCACCACTTGTAAGGCCGCTTCTCCACTTCTCAGGCACTCGTATTTAAACTCACTACGGAGCAGAACTGTATTCCAGAATTGGATGGTCCCTGGATATTCATCAGTTCAACCTTTTCTCGGATGTGGTGTTGAATAGCCAGGGCTCCAGGCTCCTCAAATGAAGATCTCTGTTTGAGTTAGACACAAGGTTTTCCCAGTTGATCTCGTGGTGCTTTTCTATGTGGTGTACTGCAATGCCGTTTGTTTCCTTTCTGCTTCTGGTGTCTGCCAAAATGGAAACAAACAGCAGTGTAGTACACCAGATGGAAACGCACCACAAGATCAACTGGGAAGGCACTGAAACCCTCCTTGTGTCTAACTCAAACAGAGACCTTTATTTCAGGAGCCTGGAGTCCCTGGCTATTCAACACCACATCCGAGGGAAAGTTGAACTGATCCATAGTGAGTTTAAATAGGAGCTGCGTGAGAAGTGGAGAACCAGCCTTACAAGTAGTGGTTCTTGGCTACGCTCGACTGCCGATTCGAAACGCAGACGATCGAACATGATATTTTGAAATTTTGCGTATTCTGTGCTATGAAGATGATTACCGAATTTCAAAGTAACGACACAACATTTTTAGGTCTTTTACTTCAGTTATCACTTTTCTTCCACCCAACCACCCCCCCCCCCCTCAACCCAGATATTGGTGGGTTTCAATACTATTTGTGCAGTCACAGTCAATTATACTGTTCACAGGTCGTTATTAGTAGTTGGACAAAAACTCTTATTTCAAAACCAACACTTGTATCATTTGATATTCAAACAGGTTTGTAATATCAGTGAATGTTTGTTGCAGGCCATGCTGTCATTGGTATATTTAACGTCAAGTAATATCTTCGCACTCATCAACTATGTTGGTTTTGCAACATGGCTGTCCATAGGATTAGCCGTTTGCTGTTTACCATATCTGCGGTGGAAACAACCAAATTTACCGAGGCCTATTAAAGTAAGTGTTGCACATCTAACAATTTATGTATGTACAAAGTAAGTGTTGCACATCTAACAATTTATGTATGTACAGTGTTTTCATACAGTAAAATTTGAGAATCAACAAGAGTACAAATGAATCCCTTACTCTTTAAGTGAGAGAGAACAAGGGAGTTGGGGAAGCATGTTAGCAGAAGAGAGCAAGTTGACTCGTGCAATGCTCAAACCGTTTTCTTCTAAATCTAATGAAAACAATCTATTAATTCACTAAAAAAGAGGTAAGCACAACATTTTTTGTAAATAAAGCTAGGCAGAATTTTTACCTCTCCCTCTGCAGTTAGAAGTCGAAAAAAAGTAGGCGTCGTGGAATTCTGGAATCGGTGTTGCAACCTTCGAATTGCATTTGTTTTAATGGGTTTTCTTCATACTTTTATCTACTGAAAAGAAAAGGCTTCCAGGAAGAAAAAAGTACCAGCTTAGGGGCAAGAGTGGATCGAGAACGATGTCTTGGAGGGGGTCGCAGGATGATATTTCTATGTTTTCGTGCATTTTTTTTGTCATTTAACTGCATTTTTTTTCAAAAATTGCGGCAATTTTTCCTTGCTAATTTGCCTTGGAGGGGGCCGCAGCCCCCTCGGCCCCTCCCTTGAATCCACCCTTGCTTAGGGGAGTGGTGGGACAATGTAGTTGATTTAGGTGGTGCAGTGAATATTGCATCGTTTGATGGTGTCTTCATATTCGTCATTGCCAGAAGTAATCGTTTCATGTTTGGCAATTCGGGTGTAGTGGTGCACGTTTTCAAAAATTTGTCAGGCCTGTTCTTGAATATACCAGTCCAGTCCGGTCCGGTCCCCCTACCTCATTAGTGAACTCTTAAAGCTAGTTGAACCCTTTTGGGTCCGCAGCAATTTTGAGAATTTGCCCTCAAAATGACCAAGGCCAACACAAGGCTGCCGTAAACAAGTTGCATGCCTCAGTAAAATAAATTGTAGCAAGATATTACTAAGCAGTCTATTGATATAAAAAAATTGTGAACATAATAATTATGTTGTAAATTTTTATACAAAATACACATGGAATCATCGTATTACGATTTTGTATCTAAAGAAAAAATATGTAGTTCGACTACGTAAAAGTGCTAATGAAAATGTTCAACTTGTAGTCCGGGAAACCTTGAAATGATAACATCCACCAGTTATTCTTTCATTACAGCATCGTTTACTGCTTCCGAAATCTTTTTCAATGTTTTTAATACCTTACAAGTAATTTAAAAGTCATTTTTTCCCCCTCAGTATTCATGATCATTGAAAGCGATCCGTCTTTGGCTGCCGTCGCGTCTCCTCGCCGCCTATCTGCAGGATGTGCACCTGTTAGCTGCAATGGCAGCGATTTTGCCATTGTCATACGAAGGGAGTGACATCAATTGTGACCGGGCCCCAACACGTTCAACAGTCATGTGCCGCAAACGAACCAATTGGAGTTCGCAATACAGAAGGATGTTCAAAATGGTTGTTGAATAGAATATTTTGTTCAACGAATAAAGACTGTGACAAAATAAGCCGTTAGGCTTACTGGAATTACTTTGAAGACGTGACAGACAATAACGTACGAGTTGATAATATCATTCATTGAAAGCAAGCAAACAGGGATTTCCAGGTTTTCAACACAACCAAGATGGTGACCATGCGATGCGTTGGTTACGAAGGCTTGAACCACTGGCTCTTTTTGGCTAAGAAAAGTCATTTCGCTCTCCCCCAAAAAATTATCGATATTGGTAATTAAAAGATGATATAAAATTAAATAAACCAACACGTTCCAAAATGCCTAATTCAAGTCGGAATTACACCTCCGTTGTATGCAATTGGAAATTCTTCTGTGAAAAACGGAGCTATGGTACAAGGAGATGATATATCGTTTGTCAGGCGATTTAGACACAGTTTCGAAGCGATGATATACAGTTTAACATACCTTGAGTGGCTACAGCAGTAGAATTAGAGTCCCAACTTTGAAGATTTACGATTATATCTCCCTTACGTGATTACCGTGGATTTTTTGTTCAACCTGGATTTATCATTCTTTGAACTGCTTAATAGTGGTGTAAAGGGTCCATCCTTTCAAGTTGGTTGGTAATGACATACCTAGAGTGCAGGTGGCAGTTTTCGCAAATTCTTCGTGTGAGGGTTTGCAATGTCTTGCCTTAAGGGGTGGTTAAGGTCATCAACATCACACGTTTTGAACATGTAGTCTGTACATGATAAAAATGTATTTGATATCAGGTTGGTATAAGTGGATAGCTTGCATTCCTAGCAATAGTGGTACCTTGTAGGATGAAATTTACAGATATTATAACCTGCTTTAGTATTTTTTTTCTTTTTTTTTGTAGGTTCATCTCATCTTTCCCATTGTGTACATCATTGCTTCCATCTTCGTCACTGTCGTTCCCATGATTGCCAGTCCAGTTGAAACAGGTGAGGCTTTGACCTATACTCAGAATTACGGTAACCAGCATTAAAGTGTAACAAACTGCTGCACAACGAGATGTAGGGAACCGCTGGCCAACAGTTGACAGGGTTCATACGGGTAGTGACAAAAATAATGGGTAAGTCGGAAAAACGGGTGGTAACCAAAACTGAATAAAGGCAGGTAAATAAAAAAAGTAAGGAACAGCCTGGTCTCATGTGGACCAGCTTGCTAGTGCTTCATTGCTATGATTGTTTTTGGTTGGAGTTAGTGGGGAAAGGAGGCTCTTATTAGCTAAATGCTCATTTGGTGAAATTGCAGGCTGGTGGATGCTACAAATCTATGGTGGTGGACTAAAAGAGCAGGCAATTGTGTACATAGCGTAAATAACTTATTTTGCCTGATGTAGTCCAAAAAAACTGATTGAAAACTCGGTAGCCTAGCTTCCAGCTAAGTGAGCCAAACTGGCACTAGTACTTTTGCACATAATGAAACTTTGCACATTATTAGTCTTTTAACTTGTGGACAAACCCAATGGAACTGTCAAACCTGTGAAGTTAGATAAGCTGCAGTAAGAAGACAATATTGTCGACAAGAAAACAGTTCAATTAGCAAATGATTTCGGCAAATTTTCCATGCAAAGTAGTGTTAAGAAGTGTGGCAGAATAGAGATTCATCCCAGCGATGTACACGAGCATTTTAAGATAAAATAAACAAAATCCCCTTCTTCTTCTTAGATGCACTGAAAGCCACTGTACGATTTGCTTTCTGGCTTTTTTCATCTAGAATAGCTGCATGCTGTCGTTTTTGAAGGTCCTGCGTACTAAGACAGGAGTTTGTTTATTTTGCCGAAGCGTTGGTGGGCGGGTGTCCTGCTTTTCAAACACAAAAATGAGCAATGCACGAGGAAATAGCTTACAGCGGGCAAATGCTGAATGCAATGATGCCTTTGGTAACTATATTCGAGTACTACTATTCCAGTACATGCAGTAAAAATTATGGAAGATTGGGATTTTGGATGTTTTATTGATTTATCGCACTTGTAAGGATTTAATATGGCTTAATTGGTTTTTATAACAAACAATACAGCTAATTAATTTTACACATATTTTCATAAATATCGTATTTTTATTAAATGCATGAGCCGAATATTTATTCAGGTAGACCAAATTAGCTCCAGTTGAGTGAATATAATTAGGAGCCCTTTTCAAAAAAGACAGAGTACGGCAAGTTCATGTAACCCGAGCCAGTGTAATAAAACCTATTGTTAGAGTTGAAGGATTGCATTACAAGTTGACAATATTTACGATACATTCGTAGAACTTTAATTACTTTCTAGAAGAAGATTTAATTATGATAAGATCGTCACTCGTGATCAATCAGTTCATAAGAACAACAATCAATCACTCCCAGACGGGTCAGTTAATTAAATTGGCAGGTAAAGTCAAAGTGCCAAATACGGGGAACAATTAATGAACCCAAATACAACAATAGAATGATTGACAAGCGCAGAGGTCCCATTCTGAGATAAGGACCCAAGCTGTCAAAACCATGTAATTCTAATTATTGCTATAATTAATCAAGACAACAATAGACCGATCTTAGGTGATAACGCTCATGTATATAAGGTAGACTTTGGAATTCGAGGCAATCAGTGTCCACTCGTTGTTTAACTCATTCACGCCAGCCGCATTCTTGAGGTCCCGAACGAAAGCACGCAGGGGAGGAAGCCGTGCCGCATCTTTGACGGATCCAACGCCATCAGCCTAGAGCTATGAGCGATAGCTACAGTAAAGCTTCAATTAAGAGCTAAGTGAATAGCAATTGCTATGATTGTTGCGTTTGTTTATTGATAATAACTATGCTCCTAAATTAATCATGATCAACTAATTATTTACGGGATATAACCTAGACTAAGTCCAGCTTAACTTAATTAGCAATGCCATTCGTCCAGCTTATTACCGAATAATTGTTATCGATACTACAAATCATAAAACCTGTCACTGATTTAATTGATCATATGTGGGTTCAATATTGTGTACACCGGAGTGTCGATTAAAGGCCCAAGTTGTTGTTGGATGATGCTTATTATTTACGCCTTCCTTTTACAGTGTTGATTTTATATTACAAGACAATTGATTGCCCTTGCTATCCTGATAATAACGATTCGTTCTGGTCTAAAAGTTCACTAGAATAAATCATTACACACTGTGTTGATCCAAGATCAGGAACGATTCGTTCGTTTCGCACAACACTCATTTTCAAAAAATTAAATACGAAAACGAGTTTTTGTGCGAAACAAACAAATCGTTCCTGATCGTATTGATGTCTTTTAAAGCAAAAATCTCCATTCATCTGTTTGATGTAATTTTGTTGCCCGTTTCAATTTTTTGTTATCGTTTCAGGCATTGGTTTAGCCATTATCTTGTCGTCGGTGCCTGTCTACGTCGTCTTTATTGCATGGAAGAACAAACCAAAGCCTGTTCAGAAGTTCATAAGTAAGTGCAGTCGTGTTTGTGAAGAAAGTGAGTTAAGTTGGCATTTGTTGTGTGGACAGCAATTGCCATTTTTCTGAAGCTGACTCTCTAGCAATTTTTTTTAATGTTTAGCATCTGTTTTCAGTGCGAAATATTCAATGTGGAATCATAATTGTAGCACTCTGCAGAAGGTCGGTTTAGTATGTAAAGCGTTGTCGTGCTTCTCGTACTCAAAAGACATGTCAAGTTAAAATTGTTATTTTTAAAGTTATAAGTATGTACACTGTTCTTAACTGTTTGCGTTAAACATGTTTAAAAGTTTGTGAGCTGTCATTTTAAAAGTGAATATTGTTACCAGTAGTTTAAATTTGTGTTGTAGATGTGAATGGTAATTTTTATCTTTATTTTCTTTTGTCATGCGGACTTACGCTATTAACTGGTATCACCCTCGTTCTGTTCCTTACATATAACGTGTGGTAAAAGTGATGCATTTGTAAAAGTGTCAGCTAGATTTTTCGTTGCTTTCTTTTAAAGCTATGTTGTCAACTGTCCTAAAGTAAAATTATTTGAGTCGGCTAAAAAGTTCAGGGAAATAATTTCTACTCTAATTCTTGAGTTAGAGAAACATTTACACATGTAGAAATGTTATTGCGGACCATTTGTAGGTTTGTATACTGTGCTTAACTCGTACGGAGGACCTTCAAGTTTTCGTCTGTAAGTGACGACCATATAAAAGACGTGTTTAGCGTGTCTAATGTGTTCCCTGTGTTTGCCTCCCCCTTTGTTGCAGTCTGGAGTACTCTTGTCATGCAGAAGATTTTGGTCGTTGTAAATCCACATCAGCCGTCTCCGCAGGCCGTTTAGCTGAAAATGTAAAAATCGTAGTTTAGCCATTTAGCTTAGGTAGATAGCCTCATCCCCAACCCACCCAAAGAGCAAGACAGGACCCTCACTAAACAGCAGAACGTTGTGCAATTCTTTCGGCTTTAAAAGTTTATTTTTATTGTAAGGTAGATTTCCACTACATTATAGCCTGCTATTGCTTCGTAGCATAATGGACATTGCCGTGTCCTTAACACTGCTTGGTTTGATTTTTCACAATGTAGTATAGGGAGTGGTATTAACATAGTATGAGACTTAGTACCTTATCACAATTTAAGGGCTAATAATACCTTTGCATTCGATTACTTAAAGCGAGTCTTGAATT
>JAHWFP010238817.1:0-16625 GCA_023313725.1 Lithobius niger | reverse complement strand
ATCAGCATTTTTTCTGCCGAACAGATTCCGATCCGATCAGCTACAAAGTAAAAATTTTGGGGAAACAGAATTTATTTATTGTCAAGGGCCTGGCAAAAATCGAAAAACTGCAGGTTCTTACTTCCTGCAAATACTTACCTTCAGTAATATTGCTAAAACCACTTTTTTACGCTATTTACTGCTCGCTTATTAACTAAAAAACCTTTTTTTTAAGTTCTCCCTAAACTTTTCTCCACCACCGCCAGGTGGCGCTGCACGTCACCACTGACGCCAGCGCCCCCACCAGGCCAACCCCATCACTTTTTCGAGCACTCCATCCTAGATGGTTGTGCGAGTTTTTACTGCGTGCATCGTGTGTGAATTCAAGAAAGTTGAACTATTGTGCCAAGACTACGATGTCTAAAAGTGAATGCAGCTAGGTGTAAAGCATATTTGAAGAAACGGTCGTGCAAGGCGTGCAAGCACCCGAAATTATCGCTGGATTTCCATCCGTTGTGTCGAAGCTGTCGGCCGTGTGATTTTCAAAGCAAAGTGTGCGACCTCTGTGACCTTCATCATCCTAGCATGGTTCAGTCTGTTTTGTTTACGTGGAAGAAATCCGATCAACGGAAAGTTCAGAGGGAGAAGGAAGCTTTGCGAAACATGTCCGTTGCAGATAGGCTTAAAATCATGAGTCGGGATTTGGAGATGCCGGCGGTTTTTTTTGGACCAACAAATCGTTGACGACGCCGCAATGGCGGCCGGTGTTGGCCACGTGTTGCCAGACGACTTGCTTTCTCCCGTGTTGCTTCCTGTGGGAAACCGGGATGGGGATTCCGGTGTTTTGGAGGAACGTGTCGGTGTGTTGGAAACCGATCGTGCCGAATGGCCGGCCGTTGCCGATGACAGGTTTATCGAGATCGCGGTGGTGACAGCGGGGAGTGTCTTCGACGCGAAAGCCACGGAGATGGAGGGCTGTTTGTTGGCGGGTTTCGACGCTAAACTAGGCAAGTTCTTCACGGATGTGTTGCATTAGTTCGGTCCGCCCTTACCGGCACCCCGGAAGCCGGATGGTTTGGAATTACGCAAATCTGTCGATGTCACTTGCAAGGGTCGGTCCGGCCAGCCGCAATTTTGTGATGGGGCGACGGTGTCGCCGGCGACGAAGCGGTCTACTTCCCGTTCCCGTAGAACCACGGAGGTGAAAAGCAAGTCAAAAGGGGTAAGCATGAGTGGTGAGAGTCAGAGGCGCAAGTTGCCTGCTCACGGTGGAGGCAACAGTGCTCCGTCCTTACCGGCAATGGACAAATTTGCGACGCTGGTGGGGCAGATGAGTGCTATGTTTGAAGGGGGGTTTTTGCCCAGCCCCGCGCGGCGACGCGTGCAGCACCATCGGCGACACTAAGCAGCCACGAGGTGGCTGCTATGACACTGCCGCAGCGGGACACATCGTTGCCGTTCTGCGGTCAGTTGTCACACGAGGAATGTATAGTGTCACCAGGTGAATTGGCCAGGGGGACACTGACGCAGCGGGACACATTGTCGCCGTTCTGCAGTCAGTTGTCCCGCGATGATCGTATGGGGCGTGAAAAAATGGCCAATGAGGCGCAGGCGCAGCGGGACACATTGTCGCCGTTCTGTCGCCAGTGGTCCCCGCAGACGAAGGTTTTGTCGCCAGGGGCGGCTGTCCTGTCACCACTTAGAGAGGCTGGCTGTCCACGGTCTAGGAAGAGACCTGCGTCGCCAGATTCTGGGCTTGTCGCCAAGCGTGTCGCCCGACGGGACAGGGATGAGGATGAAGAGGAAGGCACTGTGCAGGACCCGTTTAACGAGGGACCAGATTACCTCCCTTGGGAGGACTTCGCCGCCATTACTTTCAAACACTTGCAGGCTACTCGGTTCTTTAAGGAGTGTCCGGTGCGGCCGGAGAATTTGGACGATCCGCCGATGGGGACTCTGGCGAATGAGGGTGCTGCCAAGGCGGAACCCGCGCACCTGCCGCAGTCAGCGGTCCTTTTTCGGCAACTCCTGAACACGGAGGCCCTCACCCGCAAGGATGATGATGCGATCTCCATTGGTCAGCCGCTTCCCCCCCACGACCCTAGGAAGGCTAGGTGGTTTTTCCGGTCGTCGGGACCAGGTGCCCCGAACAAAAGGCGGTACCGGACGTACGCGGCGGCGGAATACGTAACTGAGGCTTGTTCTGCGGAATTGGATTCTACGCTGAAGGCCCCTCCGCAAGTGACCATCCCGTCTGGCCAATTTGAAGAGGACGACGTGATGATGCGGGCTAGCATCCGAGCGAGTTCGCAGGCTGAGCTGGTGTACTCGGCCTCTACTGCCGCACTGAAGGCCATGGCCTTGGTGAACCCGGAGCTCCGGGACAACACCACTATCCGGGAGTGCATGCACCCGGATGCGGCGGCGGGTCTCCCTGTTGACACGGCGGGTAGGTTACGTCTTCTGCCCATCCACTCGTCTGCTGAACTGTTCTCCGGGAAGCTGCTGTAGTGAGCCCCGGACTTCAAGGAGAAAGTGAAGGCCCCTCTGTTACCGCTTGGATTGGGGCGCGGTGCACAACAAGGACGAGGCGTGTATCTGCTCCCCCCTCGTGGGATGCCCTGGAACGACCCGTATGGGAAGCGCGGGGAGGGGGGTAGGTCCGCTGATGCCGTTTCGAGCGGGCCCCCCTTTCCGAGCCGCGCCGCCTCCCAGCCACGCGGGAGGGGCCGTGGTGCACTGCGTGGACGAGCCGCTTCTAGGAGGAAACTGCGGCGCCCCCTCCGTAGGTTTTGACTGGCAATGGTGGGGACGCCCTCCCATTCACCGTCAGGTGGGGGGGGCAGGTTGTCCAGGCATGTCGAGGCGTGGAGCGCCATCACCACGGATTCATTCATTCTGGAGAGTCTGCGAGAACGGTACCTTCCGCCGTTTGTTTCTCTTCCAAGGCTTACTGCCTCCCGGCCAGACTGGCTGGTGTCCGGTTCCTCAACCCCCAAGCTGCTAGCAGCAGTGGCATCCCTCGTGGGGAAGGGGGCCCTGGAACGCGCGCCGGACTCACCAGGGTTTTGGAGCCCCGCCCGGGTGATCTTGAAGAAGGGCAGCGGATCGCGGCTCATCTTCAACCTGCGTCACCTCAACGCCCACCTGGTCAAGGAGCATTTCCAGATGGAGTCTGTGGACTCGATTTGCGATGCCCTGCGATGACCGTATCGATCGATCTTCAGGACGCCTATCTCCATATTCCCCTGCATCCCTCGGTCAGGCACCTGTTCCGTCTGGTTGCGGGGTCGGTCTACTACCAGTTCACGGCCATCCCGTTCGGGCTCGCAACGGCACCCTTCCTCTTCACAAGGGTAATGAAGCCCGTCATTGGGCACCTGCACATCTACGGGATCAAAGCTCGTGTTTATTTAGACGACTGGTTGCTGCGCCATGTGTCCCGCGAGGTATTGTGTCAGCAACTGGATCGGACCCTTTCACCCATTTGGGCCTGGGAGTCAACGTGTCGAAGTCCTGTTTCACGCCAGCGGTGGACTTCGTGTTTCTGGGCGCAGCGTTCAACACCTCGACTTTGACTGTCAAGCCTTCGGTGGACAGGATTGTGAAGACCCGGGAAGCGGTCCTGGATCTTCTTCGGAGGGACACGGCATCGGCCCTGGAGCTTGCTTCCCTGATCGGCACCATCGACTCGAACGTGAGGTTAGTGCCGATGGGCCAGTGGCGCGCCAAGCCGATCCACTGGTTCCGGAACGAGACGTGGTGGCCCCGGACCAGTTGGGAGGACAGGGTACCACTGTGCAATCTACCAGTGGACAGCCTTCTGTGGTGGACGGTGGAGGCGAATTTGGCGGCGGGGGTTCCCCTGCAGGAACCAGTGCCTTCGCTGCTGTTGTTGACAGATGCTTCGACCACGGGCTGGGGTGCCCACCTCGCAGACGAGATGACTTCGGGGATTTGGACGTCGCAGGAAGCCGGTTTTCACATCAATGTGTTGGAGTTTCGGGCCGTCCGTTATGCTGTCGAGACGTGGGGAGAGAGGCTTCGTGGTTGCACGGTTGGCGTGATGACCGACAACACCACCGCTGTGGCTTACATCAGGAGGGGCGGTTGGACTCACTTTCAGTCCCTGATGGGGGAGACCTCGTCCCTGTTCGAGGCCTGCCTTCGCTACGCAGTTCGCCTCGTCCTCGCCATATTGCAGGTGCCTTGAATGTCTGGGCCTACGAGCTATCCAGAAGGACTCTCGTTCCGGCCACCGAGTGGAAATTGGACCCGTCGGTGTGCCACATGCTGTTTCGTATCTGGGGCGAGCCGACCCTGGATCTGTTCGCCACAAGGCACAACAACCAGCTCCCGTGCTTCGTTTCCCCGTTTCCCGACGATCTGGCGTGGGCGACGGATGCACTGTGTCTGGACTTGAGGGGTTTGAGTGCCTACCTGTTCCCTCCGTTTCGGATGCTGCAGCAGTCGTTGAACAAGATTCGGTGGTCACGCGGTCGTTTCATTCTCATTGCGCCCTGGTGGCCAGCGGCTCCCTGGTTCACGGATCTGTGGGAATTGTGCAGGGCTCTGCCGAGGCTGTTACCCGTCACGGCCCGCTTCCTCACTCAGCACCGCGGCGTGACGTCCCATCCGAACCCTGCCATCCTACATCTTCACGGGTGGCTGCTTTGACGGATCATCTGAGGCTTCGAGGTTTTTCCTCCGCTGTGGCGGAGAGGTTGCTGGGGTGCATTCGGGGTTCCTCCCAGAAGAATTACAACGTTAAGTGGAGGAAGTGGGTGGCTTGGTGTGGTGCGAATGCCTGCGACCCCGTAGTCCTTCGGTGGCCGCCCTCACCAATTTCTTCGAGGCCCTGTTTCGGAGAGGCCTCTCCCCCAGCACCATCAAGGGATACCGGTCTGCCATCAATTCGGTCCTGACGTGTACCTCCGAGTCTGGGACGGTGTCCGCCTTCCTCACAAAGCAGATGACGGCCTTCGAGATCGCCAGGCCCAAACAGGTTAGGTTGTTTCCCCGGTGGAACCTGCCACTGGTGCTGCAGTTTCTGATGGGGCCGCCTTATGAGCCTGCCAGGACGTCATCCCTGCTCTGTCTGTCTCAGAAGATGGTGTTCCTGGTGGCTCTGGCGTCAGCTGCCCGGCAGGGTGAGTTGGCTGCGTTCTCCCGGGACGGGGGACATGTGCGATTTGCTGCGAATTGGTCTGAGGTGTCGCTGACGTCCTGCCCAATTCCGAGCTAAGAACTGTAGGCCTGGTATCACGCCGCGGCCTGTGTCCATCAAGGCCTTGGGGAGGCTGTTCCCCTTAGGGGACGACGAGCGACTCCAGTGTCCGGTGCGGGCGCTTCGTTTCTACATTGATACTACGGATAGGTTGCTCCTGAAGATCCGAGATGGGACGGACGGGGTGCGCCCCACTCCCCTGTTTCTGGATGTCGATCCCGCTTCTGGTGGGGTGTGTGATCGCGGCCTGACGCCATTTAAAATGGGTAAATGGATTTGTGCGGTGGTCAAGCGGGCGTACGAGATAAGCCAGCAGCATGTTGATTTGCCTCCTGATGTTAGGGCGCATGAGTTGCGAGCGTTGGCGGCCTCGTGGGCCTAAGGGTGCGGGACGCCGCTGGACGACGTGGTCGCAGCGTGCTCCTGGCGCCACAGGACCACGTTTATACAACATTATTTGCGGGATACGAGTGGCCTGGAAGGTGGAAATGTACGTGGCCATGTGGTTGCGGGCCAGTCCTTCCAAGTGGGAAGCCTGGGCCGGTGTGACTATTTCTGTGTGTTGACTCTGGCTGTGCTCCGTTACGGAAATTCTAGTGGAGCTGGCCGGTTGTGGATTTTGTGCCTCATTCCTGGGGAAGATTCTCGTGGTTGAGGCGGAGATGCTGCCAGGCGATGTGCTCCATCGCCAGGCTGTTGGTTCGGGCCCGTGGACCACGGACCACTCACGATGACTGATGGGCGTCGCTGGACGCCTGGTGCAGGTGAGTTGGTTTTGGATGGCTCTTGTCTGTGTTGTGGTGCGGTAAGTGTGTTTTGTAGGTATGTTCTCCGGGGTTCATTGTTGAGGTGGTGGTTCCCGCCTCAACAATGAACCCCGGAGAACATACCTACAAAACACACCTAACATACCTGACGAATTCAGCAATATTACTGAAGGTAAGTATTTGCAGGAAGTAAGAAACGAAAATTTTTACTAGTGAAAATTAGATTTTACTTACCTAAAATACTTACCTTCAGTAAGGACCCGCCCGCCTCCCCGCAATCACTGAACCGGAGTGTTCCTGAAAAAGTGATGGGGTTGGCTGGCGTCGGTGGTGACGGGCAGCGCCACCTGGCGGTGGTGGAGAAAAGTTTAGGGAGAACATAAAAAATAGGTTTTTTAGTTCATAAGCGAGCAGTAAATAGCGTAAAAAGGTGGTTTTAGCAATATTACTGAAGGTAAGTATTTTAGGTAAGTAAAAGTTAATTTTCACTAGTAAAAATTTTCGTTTTTGATCGCCGAACCGATTTTTGCCGATCAGCCCAAAATCTGCCAAATTCTGTTCGGCTAAATCTGTTCGGTACAGCCTTACCGGCTGGTAAAGGCTAGTGGTTGCTCTATTTCTGGTTGGCGTCAGAAGGATTAATTCAATACCATCCTTTATTAATTGCTGTTTTTGTTGGCATCGTCTCCATAATTGATGTGAAATTGCTTTTGTTTGCTGAAAATAGCTTTTGGTTCAATCATATCTCCAGAACAAAACAATGCACGCCTGCCATCTTGGCCGCATTCGAGAGAGGAGAATCCCGTCTTCCTTCGAAAAATGACGTCATTCACTCCTACGTCACTGCCTGTATTCTTCGAATGAAATGTGACGTTTAAACGGCAGTTTTTAAAGTCTTAGGTATCGCGAGCGCTGATTGGTTCGTTCGAGGAACGTGACCCTTCATCACGATGGGGGCCGGTCACAAGTGACGTCACACCAAGCGAGTCAAGGTCGCATCCATTGGCGCTAGCATGAGCGCGTCACTTGCGGGCAGTCGGTTCACTGGCGGCCTACGAAGGATTGCGAGTGCACTTTCAACAATCATGAGCATTGAGGAAATAAAGCAACTTTAAGCTACTTGTCCGGTAAAAAATATTAAAAAAATGATTTAGCAAGTAGTAACGAGCGTGGCGTTGAGACGGAAGAATATCCAGTGTACTTTAGTGTCTTTACGTAGTCAAATTTCAGGATTTTTTAAGATAATGAAAACGTAGGGCGATGGTCCCAATTATATTTTTGCTCAGTAATTTACAATATAATTATTAGGCCTTTAAAAACGAAAAGTTGGATCTCAGGTCCTCGTGCGCCGATTTTTTAAAAAGAAACGACCGCTTAGTTTTTTATTACAATTTATTTTCGTGAGGAATGCAACTTGTTCATGGCGGCCATGTTTTCGCCACAGGCTTTTTCAGCTGGAAAATGAAAATGGCATCAGGCCCGAAAGGGTTAAAGAGCTACAAACGTTATTGAAACAAACTAATCTGCTACCAGCTGGGCTAGTTCACTTAGACAGCCTTACGGCGTGTTCTTGTTTGTCAATGGATAACTCATGATGACGTTAAGGCAGAGTGCCGTGGCGCAAAATTTAACATTACCAGGGCTGCACCGATACCACTTATCACCGATCTGATCCGATACCTCTCAGGTACTGGGAGTCCGATACCGATGCCATAATTTTAATTATTTTTAAATTTTGTGTACCAAATAAAATAACTTAAAAGCTGAAATTAAAAAAAAAATAAGATAGAAAAATATTTATAGGTTTAAACATGGTTACCAGTTTATCATGCCTGGTTAAAAAAATAAGCTTTTTTATTCTCCAAAATATTTTAACATTTTGTTTAATTATAAATAAAACCAAGTAAAATAATAAGATACAGCAAAAATAAAACACTAAATAAAATGTAGTTTTAAACGTGGTTATCAGTTAATCATGCCTGGTTAAAAAAAATAATCTTTTTTTATTTTCCAAAGATAAAATATTTTATTAATAAAATAATAACATATAGCTGAAATACAAATTTAAATTGTATATTTAAATATGGGTGTTATCAGTTAGCCCAGACATATCAGGTTTTGTAGTTGGGTAGCTACTCCAACAGTTGACTACCTACTCCAGGTGGGTTCCAACGTCCTGCTGTGTTGATGTGGCAAAGGCAATGTTTACTACGTTTAAAAACTAATTAAGGGAGCAGATTATCAGTTTCTCCAACAAAATGAATTTTGGATACTTTAAAGGCACTAAACATTTACCCAGTGAAGTAAATACTTAATCTTTTTCCAGAAATTAAAAAGTTCAAAGGTGAAAAATTTAACGTTTGCAGCTTTGTGCGTTAGGCTTAACCATGGTTTTTCGATCAGCGTCTTTTGGGTAAAAGATGCTGATCGAAAAACCATGGCTTAACTCACTCACCACATGTGGTAAGTAAAACATTCAGTTGCACCTAATCTGTCCAGTTGATTTTATTTTGCGGTTAGGAAAGGTAAGTTTGGTAGGAGATCATAAAAAAATTTAGTGAATCAAAGTTGACTTTGTGGAAATACTTTTTTTTTAATAAGATTTTTTCGCGGAGAAATGAGCCAACTTCTGGTACAGCTTTTACTGGTCAATGGCGCTCGATTTGTGCTCTGCCGATAAAGGTTTTGACTTTTAGAGCATCTTCGTTTCGTATTTCCCTTTTCCTAACATAAGACAGATTCCATAAGTTATAAATTTAAAAAAAAACATCATAATCATATTTCTAACGAATTTGATGTGTTATGTGAGTTGGCCTTGTCTGCCCAAGCTATTACGCCTAGTATCGACCAATGGCATCGGACTGTAAAAGCCGATACCGATTCGAATCCGATACAATGTTATCGGCACCGATACTAGTATCTGTATCGGTGCGGCCCTGAACATTACACTGTATTCGATAAACCAGAGTTAACAAATAAATTTAAGGGAATAATAGTATTTAGAAAAATTTATGTATGCGTGTACAAAAGTAAATAACACACATTGTACAATGTGATATACATTGTACAGTCAGATAAATTAGTTCAACATTTAGTTTACAGTGTAGCATAGCAAATTATGGGTGTCGGAAAACTTTTCCCTTTAATTTAGTTATTTCGATTTGAATCTTATTCCTAAGTCCTATCCTATTACAACCTGCCTCCCTCTCTCCTGACAGGTGACTCGCCCATCTTGTTTGGTGATGTTATAAGCTTGTGCTTCGTTTACTTTTTCGATTTGAACTTGTTCCGAGTCTGACGGGTGTAAGTTTGGGTTCATTAACTGAATACTCAAAAGGTGTAGTCACCGTGAAAATTAGTGACTTGTGTTAAAGTATCTAACTGCTACTAGAAAAAAAACTCTACTGTGAATTGGTAATGCGCAACTAAAGTATGCAATTTTCATGTTTCAGATGAAGGTATACCAAGTGAAGGTGAGGAAGACAGAAAGTGCTTCGAGGCTAAATCTGCCAAGTTGCGTGAGTTATTCGGATTGCTTCATGACAAAGACCAAGAATTGGCCCAGCTATGCGAAGAAAAGATGAAAATCTTGGCTGAAATGATGGTGAGTAGTCTGTCTGTTACTAGGATTGGGATCATGTAAAACTGCAGTGCGATGAACGGCACAGGTGTATCTTACCCCCCACCTCCCGCGTCGAACAATCCTTAGGGATGAGTGAGTCAAATTGTGAGAAAGAGCGATGGCGCCTAGGGCGGACATGCGCCCTAGGGAACGCCGTTGCAAGGGCTTAGAGTAGCGAAATTTAATCAGGTTGGGATGAAAAGCATTTTCAGACGGAAAGCATAAAATACAGGTAAGTATTTTAGGATAAGTAAAAACTATTTTTAGAGGTAAGACCCCGTTTTTGTTATCGCCGTGAAAACGGTGTTTGATGAAATTTGTTAAGCTGCTCTGTGACAGATTCCAAAACACCATACTCGGTATAAATCAACCCCCTAAGTGCATCCGATTACCCATATGAATATGAAGCCTTTACCTTATGTTTTATTTTTTCAGGACATTGTTGGAAACGAGGAGCCTTCTGATTCAGTAAGTTCCAATTTTCTGCAATTTTCAAGGGTTGAATATAAATGTGGAGCTTTATCTATCACAGTATATGTGAGTATTTTAGCAGTTTTTACAAGCGTGAACTGACTGGAAGTTGAACAATTGTTTATAGACACTTTTTACGTGCACAGATTAGCCAAGTATTTGTCGCGTAATGATGCCACCTAACCTAAGCAAACTGCAAACCGTGCAATATGTGCGTAGAAATATGTACTTCAACAGGGGTGAACTTTGCAGAAAAAGCAGGATAACAATTGGTTCGAAAGAAAGAAACATGACTGCCGTTGTCAGACCTGTACTACAGCTGTCCTCTTCAATTTCAATTACGGATGTAGGCACAAACCTGGAAAACATTTAAGAGTGCTTACAAAATTATAAAAAAAATTTATTTTGGGCCCTACAAGTGATTGCATCTTTTGCTCTGTGGAAAACTTATCTCTTTTGCGTCAACAGACGACCTTTGAAGCAATTCACCAAGAAGAACTAATTCCGACGCACACTGCGAACATTGTTAGGCCGCGAGGATCCCAAACAACGCGTGGAAGCATAACACTGTGTGTCAATGTTCGTTGCCAGCCAATTGAATGCTGGGTCGATTGCCACATCCCAATTTGGCTTAAGACCTGCTTTGATGTAGTGGCAGCCAGTCCATTGATTGGGTAATGCTTCTTGGATTTAAATGTCTGTTGTATATTGTTAGTATGAATTGTATACAGCGCGAAGATATGACTGTGATATCCATTGAATTATTGTCTGCTGTAATTTGTTTATTTTTCAGATTAAATGGGTAGTAACTTAGTGTTTTAATGGCTTGCTTTTTCTTTTGCAGGTAAAATACTCTCACCTTGTTGGTGAAATGCAAGAAGGGCCAGAGACTAGGGATATGTTGTTGACAGCCCTTCAGGAAGGTATTTTGACGTAGCCTTTAGCTAAATTGCCCTCCATTTTTTGTAATGTATTATGTGTTTACGAAGTTGAATTTTTGCTCTGGTTGTAGCGTCCCGCCTTGCAAGTTCACTCTACGCTGGAGGCACTAACTTAAACCGTAGCGTGAGCAGTGTAGGTGAACACCAAAGTGAGGCGTACGTCTCGCCTATCTTGCCCAAGCGTGCCGAAACTTTCGGAGGCTTTGACACTCCCAACAAGGATGCCAACAACACTCCTAAAGGTATGGATTTCTGAATTGTATGAAGTTGAAAAATGGGTTTTCTGGCTTAGCTTAAGAGGAAGGGGAAGACAAATACCATTTTATCATCTGTGAAGTGTAGTTTCAGCCACAAATTTAAACCCTGGTGTCTGTTGTCGCTTGTTTTGTTTATTAGTACAGTATTATTTTTATTATACATTTGTTGTACAGCTACAGCATCTGGAATCAAGAAACGGCTGCATCTGTTGAAAGATTCCGAATACCGGGCTGCTAGTCTTCTAAACCTGGCTACAAGGACGGACAAAGATTCTAGTCCTCAAGATGGATCGGATCCGTTCTTGCATGTGAAAGGAGTACGTACCGATTTCAGTTTTTAATTTCATGATGTAATGTGCTGCACAATCAGATTCTCTTTAGCTAGAGAACTGTACCTTCCATGTTTTTTTCCTACAGAGTGTTATGAGGATCAATTCCAAATTTTACTGTAAGGGGAGGGGGAGTGCAGTGGTTTTATAATCTTTAGTAAATTTTGTGAGGCGTTAACACTATTTTTTTTAAAATTAATGTGTGAAGTTGATTTTATTGCTTGATCAGTTTTGCGGCGTAAGCAAAACATACTGGCTAGTACTTAATTAATGTAGGCCCAACAATGTGGAATGTATTTTATTGCGCATTAGATTGATAATTTATTAAGGCTGCGCCAAACAACAATTTTTCAGCTGAACCGAACCAAACCGAACAAACTTTAAATGAGCTGAACGCGGAATACTTCTTAACTGAACAAAAGTGTACCAAACTAACCAACCTTTAAAATAAAATTTAAAACAATTCGGTTCACAAAGATTCATATATTTATGAAAGTACTACAAGTTTCGTAACAAGTGCAGGAACACTATGTCGACATGGACTTGAAGTTCCCAGATGTGGAAACACTGTTTAAGCATAAAGAATCTCCTGTACTTTTACATTTTCCCTACTAACGTCTGAACCGGTAGCGATAGGAATGTGTGGTTTGGACCATCAGAAAGATGGCAAAAAAAAAAATTTTAATGGCGTACTCAGGCATCAAACTCTGGCAATTAAAAGAACAAATACGTTCAGTTTGGTATTTTTGTTTTGAAAGGCCGAACATTGGAGTGAACCGAACACCCTATGTTCGGACGAGTACAGTCTTATTTACTAAGGCTTGGCCGATACCAACTTTGACCGATCCGATACCGATACGGTCCGATGCTACTTCACTGATACCGATGCCGATACTTCAGCGTATTACTTCCAGTAAAGTTAATGTTTCTTCCATATTCAGAAACAAAATTTGATGAACAATTCCGAATCTCAAAGCTCAATGAGCAAGGTTCTTGCAGTAAAGGGCGTCTTTTGAAACCTGTTTTTGGTTTTTATTAAATAATTTGAGAACGACTGAAGCTATCTTTCTGAAAATAAGCACCATTGGAAAGCTCTCTAAAAATGGTGTATCGGAACATCAAAAACGATCAATTTTTGGCGAAGATATCGCTAAAACCGATATTTGACCAAAACAGTTAGCCGATATCGTTCCAATACCGCTAGTATCGGTCCCGAACCGATGCCAATATCGGTATCGCCGAGCCTTATTGTTTAACGCAACAAGCCCTTGTCACTCTCGAAAAGTTATTTTTTTGAAAATTATTAGATATTGCGTCACTACCAGTTTCCTACATAAAATTGTGACGATGCATAAACGTGCCGTACTGACCAAAATATAAGGCATTTGTTAACACTGAAATGTCGTCTTACATTCACTCGCGAATCCATAACTTGTGAATCCTTATAATGCTAATGACAAGTCAGTAACTCTGATGTCTTTTTAATTATGTAAGGAAAACTAAAATCTACCAATAAAGGGATGTACTAACGAGTTTGAATCTTAGGAGCTACTAAAAATATTAATTTTCAAGGCTGTACCGATACCAGTATAGGTATCGGATCGGATCATTTGCCGAATCAGATCGTTACAACTAACTTTTCACTACAGTATCGTTATCTCTAAAATTGTTTGAGATAATGATATATGGTGTGTAGCATTATGGTCAGGAAATCGACGAGTATCATACGTTTTAAATGCAGGTAAACATTTTTGAATTTTGTCTTTTTTTTTACTTGATATTTGAAAAAAAAATACACTTCATTAGGATGGTGTTCAAAATTGAGGATACAATTTTGGATGATGGGCTGGTATAAGAAAATATTTAGAATCCGATTAGTAGAGTTGGCATCGTTCAACCCTATCAATTTTGAATCAGTGTCAGATCAACTGTTTTGATACTGCTATAACTTAAGAGAAGATGTATTTTTAACTTATTACGAAGAGTCAATAGAAGCAAGACGTGGATCTTTTAGGAACCCAGTCTAAACTGTAACTTGTCTTAAATTTGAGCCACTCTGTGTTCGGCCCAGTACAGCAAGTATAAGTAACAAGGAAAGAGAAAATGTTTTGTAACATGTTACATGTGGCCATATCTAGCCGTTTCCTTAATTTGCCAGGTATCGAACAAAAGAACAACTAGCTTTTATCATGTTGCAACAAAAATTCAAGTTTCAAACGGTGCCCATTTTGGCTTTGTGTTGTTACAAACAAACCATCGAATATCGCATTTAAAATGCTAGAAGCTATTTTCTAGCGCAGGAGGAATTATTTTCTTAAGTGTCATAAATCGATGTCGTAGTACTAAGTAACTAAATGAACGCTATTAAGCGACAGAATGAGTGCTGTACGATAAGCCCTCAGTGGTTAGCAGCTGTTGGTTGTTGATGAAAATGCCCAAAACATTCAGAATTACCGGTTGTTTTAGCGTTTAAAAGCTTGATTGGTTGTTTTAACCCATCATAAGTGATAGCTGATTAATCATGGTAAAAAGGGCGTTACTAACAGTTTTGCATTTGGCTTATGAATGTTATCCGCAGGTGAAAGAAGTCAGGCGTGCCAGTGGGCCATTACCGTCTAGAGATGTCACTAGCCCCGATAGTCCTGTTCGTACATTTTAATAAATTAGCATGTTAATTAGCCGTGTGCATTGCTCTTGCTTTTGCATGATGAAGCAACGCATAGCCAAAAAAAATTTTACATTTTTAACAGATGACCCCCAGTTTTGTCTATTACGCATTTCTTTTGCAAACTGGGGTAAGAAAGCAACTAACATGTCTTGAATTTAATGCTGCATGAGTGCTCAATGCCATAAAATGCTGTTCACTGCTAACCGATAAAGAAGCACTATCTCAATCTGCTTTGTCAATACACTGACACATTTCTGCCTGTTATGTGCTTTGAGCATTTCACAGCACCAGTTTGTAAAATTGCATCCTCACATAAATGAACAAGTGATATTACATTTTTGTGTACTAGCATTCACCATTGTAATAATTCACTGCTTGCTATCATGTATACTCTTTGCTCGTTGATATGGAGAAAGAAATCTGCACGAGAAGTTAATTTGTGAATCAAAGTATCGAGGCTGTAATAAAAAGTTCACTGAAATCGTAATCCCATTATGTGGTTAGTGTGGTAGTATAATGTTGCTCATAAAATCGATGAAATATGGATAGCTTTGTGCCAAAGTAATTTCACAAAGCACTGTAGAGTCAAGGCTCGAACTTAATGCCCGTCTTATGTCTGTGTCCGTACAATCTCTGCATGCAGCATTAAGGATTTCAATAAATTAATAACCTAATAAAGTTAACTTCATAGTTCCATTTTTATACAATTACCGAAATAAAAATGTCCGCACACTTTCACAACATAGACAAACACTTTGTCTTGCAAATTTTCGACCCCAAACAAGTGTTTCATCAGGCTTCAAGGATTATTGGGACTTCCTACAACATCGTTCTTCGTTTTTCATTCTAACGAATTCAAATTTGGCCGCCATCATAGCCTAAATTCCAATAATCCTTAAAGCCTGATGAAAACACCAGAATGGGGTTGAAAATTTGCAAGCCAAAGTGTTAGTCTATGTTGGGAAAGTGTGCGGACCTTTTTATTTCGGTAATTGTTAAAGTTGTTGATTTCACAGTAAACTAAAATGATCTTTTCCATTTTTATACGTTAATTTCGGATTTTCAGCCCTCACCTTACCGCTGTCCCATCTTGTGTAGCCAAAGTGAACTTTTTAGCATGTCGAAAACTTTTGGAAGACATATTTCACAAAACGAGAATCTCACTTTCAGTCGTCGGTGGATAGCTTTACATGCAATCCAATCCAATCATGCAATTGCCACTGAACAAATTAGCAATTATGCTTCTGTTGCCTATATTCAGGTTCAGACCTTTCATTTGCCATGCTAACATTATCCAGTGCATTCAGTTGGTAACTAAATTTGATATTTGAGGGAACGCAACGTGACGATTTCATGTTGCAGTTCCGTTACCCCATCACAAGGAAAGCCATTTGTCAGCGTACTACAAATCGACGTACTGTCTTTATGTTGCAAAGTACAATACCTGTCAATTTTAGCAATGTTGCCTCAACGATGCTGTCCTTGCCTTGAGATTTCAGTTCACGACGGTCGCCTCAGCCACCCGATCACGCATGCGCGATCCTCCCTATAAGAGTGGAAACCCAATGGGTTTGTCATCTTTTTGTCTCAAGCCGCCGTAGCGGCTGCTGTCCCCTCTTCCTGGTGCTTCGTCTCCTGTCACTTCGTTTAGTAGGGGGCTTGGTCGTAGCCGCCATGCCCCCTTACGACACCTCCCGTCTCCTTCCTGGGTACCGTGCACATAGAACGAAGTCGTCGTGGCTCCCTCCCGTTGTTTCCCGGGGTCGCCCCACACTTGAACGACATCAGCGCTTCGTCCTGGCCGGCTCGTCCCCTGCGACACTGCCTGTCGCCACCTCCTGTCGTCATCGGTTTGGATTGAAGTCGTCGTGGCTCCCTCCCGTTGTTTCCCGGAACCGCCCCACACTTAACCGGCGTCAGTCCTTCATCCTAACCGGCTCGTCCCCTGCGACACTGCCTGTCGCCACCTTCTGATGTCGTCGGCATGGATTGAAGTCGTCGTGGTTCCCTCCCGTTGCTTCCCGGGATCGCTCCACACTTGAACGGCATCGGTCATTCATCTTACCCGGTCCGTCCCCTACGACACCACCTGTAACCACCTCTTGATGTCGTCCGCATAGATTGAAGTCGTCGTGGCTCCCTCCCGTTGTTTCCCGGGATCGCTCCACACTGGAACGGCATCAGCCCCTCACCTTACCCACTCCGCCCCATGTGACACTACCTGTCGCCACGTTTGGTGTCGTCCACATGGATTGAAGACGTCGTGGCTCCCTCCCGTTTCCTCCCGGGATCGCTCCACACTTGAACGGCAACGTCTCTTCGTCTGACCCTATCGGTCCCCTACGACACAACCTGTCGCCACCT
>JAHWFP010238805.1:0-10400 GCA_023313725.1 Lithobius niger | reverse complement strand
TCGTGCCGGTTCCCTTCCTGTTTTTACAGGAAAGCTTAATCGTGCCAGTTCCCTTCCTGTTTTCACAGGAAAGCTTATTCGTGCCGCTTTTTTTCTCTTGTTTTGGGTTCGGTTCAGTTAAACCTTCCTTAAACATCAAACCAATTCGTTTTCGTTTTCTAATTTCTAAAACGTGGAGAAATAACATCTTGTATGCAGATAGGTACAGAAACAGTTTTAACAGGTTAACAGATAAGAAAAACTAAAATCGGGCCTACACTGGCAAGGAGAGCATACAGTGTGCTCCTTACACAGAATGGTACAGTATCGAACGTGATTGCATTTCGGCTGCAGTCTAGAAGAGCTCTGCACCCACTGACTCATCCTTGGGGGGGGGGGGGCGCTTATCAAGAACAATAAGTTCAGTCAGAAAGCTGAGTCATAAAAATTCACTGTCAGAAGTGAAAAACACTTTTGTATGTTTAAAGTAGACGTAAGAATCAGATAAATTGCTTTGCCAATTGCTCACACACGTGTATTAAAACAGTAAATACTTCGTTTTGTGTACTACACATTTGCGAATCATCTTCAGTATCATGAAAAATTATAAAAATAATTGCCTTAAGGAACAAACAAAACAAGGAAATGTTTTTATTTGTTCAACCATCTATCACACGTGAAAGGCCCTCAAAGATTTTTTTTTATGTTTGATGGATGCTTGCACAAATGTGTTTGCTTTGTTTGTTCCTTCATGATTTCAGATTTTTATGTTACTAAGGGTGATAAAAATAAAACATAAAAATACATTATTAAGCATTGATTAAAACAGTACGCAGGTATTGTACGATAATGAAAATAGACTGTAAGGCACAACGTTTTGTTCTTAATCGAGACCACTATCAAGCGAGGTCAGCTAATTAAAAGTGAAAACATAATGGTATTACCATGATTTGAAAGTCACTTCAGGCTTTGCGTGAAGGTACACAATCTAATTTCAAAATTTTGGAAAAATTTAACGTTTGTGCAGCACTCCATCGCTACAAGACATGAAGAAAAAATTTCCCAAACAAAAATCCTGTTCGAAATACCTAAATATCACATTCTTCTTAGGGCACGTTTACGCAACCACTCGCTTTTGCATTCTCGCAGCTAGAAGCTAGAAATCACCTCAAATTCCAACATGGCGGTGGTTTTATGTCTGCCGCCTCGTAACGAAAACAGCAAATAACGTGAGTTCAGAAACGTTTCGGAAAATTGTTTCGTCATGAGGAATTATTTATATTATTAGCACGGATTATAAGACTGCAAGTATTTACTCAAACGATGTCGGATTTAGCTAATCCATTTAGCGTTGTTACCATGGCAGTGTCACCTTTGCCATCGCGATTGAGTTCTAGCTGCGAGAATGCAAAGGCGAGTCGTTGCATAAATGCGCCCTTAATGTGAAAAGCTTATGTGTAATGCTAAACCAACTGCTGGTACATAATTACATACGACCAAGACTCAAACGGTCTTAAGGAGTATATCTCTTACTAAAAAAGCCTGCTGTAACAAATATCACCACCCAGGGTAGACTTGACTTTGTTGTTAATTCGAAACAACTGCGTCACTCCGCCACTTCTTGCCTGTGCACCTTCACACACTGCCGGAAGAGTCTTCCAACCCTATCCCCTCCCCTTTTGTGTCACGCGTATGCACTAACATTGGCGATGACTGGAACCTTGTACAAGCATTGAGCGGCTGGCGTACATAATGTCTGCGGCGTTAGGCCTAACCCTAACTTTGGCTGTCGGTATGGTTTTTGCTACTGACAAGATACATCTTACCGTTCTCTTGAGATAGTCCAGTGGCAACGCTGGCCTCTTGAATGTGTTGTTTAGCATCCGTGTTGAGTACAGAGCCTTGATGTATTTGAAGACATTCCAAACAACCTCCCTAGCCTGTAAATTAAACGGTTTTTCACGTTGGGAAAGCGATGAAGCGAGCGATACGGTAGTAGCCATATTGGTTCGTCTGCTCGAAGAGAAATTTTACCAGGCGTGATCAATCCATTTTCCGAAAATCCGCGGGAATGGCCAACCAGAATCTAAACTAGTATAGTATAGTGGATATTGCTGCACGAGATGATGGGTAATGATTATGCTCGAAGTGTTGTGATTTACCGTGTACGTCTGTGCACTACTTGGATAATGTTTTTAGGCATCACTGAGCCTGAAAAGCATAGGTACAGTAGACGAATTAAATTGCAGAAAAGGAAATGATGGAGTAATTCGTTGGATTCTCACCTTTATTTTTGTAAAGTAGGCTACTGTGTATGTCGTACATTATTACACACCCACTACGTTTACGGAAACAGTTGTTGTGTATTTAACAATTAGAATGCACCTAATCATGAACTTGTGCCAAGTGGTATTTATTCGCTCAAGAAGTAGTCCCAGTTTTAAGTATCATTATGAGAGAGACACGTTAATGCGCCACTGGACTCACCATAGGTGCGTTTAATACTTACTATGTTGAAATAGACAGCAAATTAAACAGTGATCTCAAATTGCAGCATTGCTTTCGAAATCAACACTGTATTGCAATGCGATTACAATCTCGGTGTTCACTGAACATCAACACAAAATTGTGGGTGGAGGATGTCCATTTTTGAATTGACTGATCATGGTTGACGGACAACAGTTGTGTTTGCAAATCAGATGCATTCTAATTCTGGAATATCCTACAGATGTTTGTGATCAACAGTTTAGGAAAAAACGTGAAGGAAGGGGACCAGGCTTACTGATATCATCATTTTGTGGGTAAAGACTTATGGCAAGCCAGAGTGAACAGAATTGCACGCAACAGTCATGTCAGTTAGTTAATTGTAGCACGCTAAGATTTTGGTATTTTAACATCACTTCATAGTTTTTGTAGGCTAGTATCTTATAATGTTTCTGCAGCGATCTACTGCCATTAATAATTTTAATTCTTACCGCATTAGTCTTTTAGATTTTCGAGCTCACGGTAATATTAGCAAACAATTGAAAATTAGTACAGGCACATACACTGAGCCATTTCTCTGTGGATTTCAGCAATGTGTGGTTGATGCGGTGGAACGGGTGGAAGTCACTGATGCAGCATTGCCTATAACTTCTCATTGGAGAAAAGTAATTTAATGAACTGAAAAACTGGTGCGCTAATAAAACTTCGCATTACGTTACAAATATTAATAAACACAACGAATGTTTAGTCCTTTTGTTATTATTTATTTTTAATTGGGATATACTTCAATAAAACTACCCTCTAGTTTTTGTGGATAATACAGCTAGAAATGTTTTTGCACTCAGCCTGTAACCAGACTAAAACTAACTCATGCTAACTAATTTTAAATTGGAAAATAATTAGCATTCGTTAGTTTTAATATCAGATTACAGGTATAGTGCGAAAACAGTAGCCATATTATCGATAAAAACTCTAAGGCTATTACTACTGATTATGGCATCGATGGATGGGGAACGTGAATGGGCGATGATAAGACTGTTGAGGTAAACATAGGCATATTGCCTTATGATGGTGTTTAAGGGTTTAGGGACAAGACCTCAATAGCTCGCCTGCTTATAAAAAGTTATCTAATATATAACTAATGGATAACGGAACACTACGGTACTGAAATTAGAGGTTAGGGACAAATCGGGATAACACTGTAATAGTTGCATCGAAAGTTGAGGCATACATTGGCCGGGATCATTGGCAGAATGGAGGAGAGAATAGAAGGGATAACCATATTAATTCAGTTTGGGGGTTCAACAATGGTTTCCATGGTGATGCGAGAAGTAGTATCGTTGTACATTGCTGTATTAAGGCAGGCGTGGTGAACACGGGTGTAACGGAATTATGGTTATGGATGTTAGATTTAAGTAGTTGTAGTCGTAGTTATAAGATTTAGAATTGAGCGAATGACTCAAGGTCCGTAGGCTCATGTATAAAATAAAAGTAAAAAAAGTAAAAGTTAAGGCAGGAGTAAATACATTGTTACACTAAGATATCGATATAAGACAATGCAATCCCTGGCGAGACAAACTTAAATGAAACATCCAGCATCCAAGGCCTACTTACGAATGGAGGCGGATTGGCAGCAAACGGCCCACAGGCCATTGCCAGTTAAGGGCCACTCGTCATCCTATGTTGCTTACAACGCTTATTTTTAAAAGGTGTGAAACTCATCAAAAATGATTTCTTTAGTAAGCAGTAGTTTGCGTGGAAATTGGACATCATATAAAAAATATAAATAATTTTCTCGTTTCTTTTGAAATCATTGAAACTGCAACATACATGGTCACTGTGACGCAATGTTAGGTGTATTGTGTGTGAAAACAAGTTTATAACGTCCGTTGGTTGACAATAGGGATAGTGTGTGTGTTTATTCATTAAAATAATTCATTAAAAGAACTGGTTGAAGCGTATCGAAAAAGAAGTATATTGACAAGGTTGTTTCGTGAATGAACCAACCCTGCGATCATGTGTTGCCTTTAGCTGATATGGTATTTGCAAGGTGCTTCGTGCAGTGCAAAAGCAATCCCCTCTTTCGTCTCACTGAATCAACCCAACTCCTCATTTTTTATTTTATTTTAAAGCGATGAAGTTTAAGTATGCTAAGTAAATCCACCCAAAACCAAAACTGGTATAAGAGAATCCGCCAAGTTTCCAAAGCTGGTGTCAGCCTTTGAAAGTAGTGACATCATTCAACCAGGGAAGGGCCGCCAACGTTAATCCTTTTAGCCAAGTTAATCGTACCGACGAATAGTTCGAAAGTTAAATGTGAACTAGACCATTGCTACTCGTGGTAGCATGCTTCAAATTTTTATTTACCATCCAAAGTATTATTCGGCGCGATTAACTTAACTAATAGGTTTAACCTTGGCAGAATTCCCCTGGTTGAATGATGTCAAATGGTCAAAGGCTGACCCTTTTTGGATACTTGGTGGCTTCTTTTATACATACTAGTTTTTGTTTGGGTGGATATTACAACTTCCATAGGAATGTACTTTCAAACTGTTACAGTATCTTATCTTTTTTCTGAAGGAATTTTATGTCTATAAATTTTCAAATTCATAATTTTCATATTTGCCATTTCCAAATTAGCCGTTACATCAGCCAAATTGACACGGTTTGGTTTATTTTATGTCCATGCTTCACATGCTTAAGTTACTTCAATCCCATTTTTGAGCACACTGGCTAATAAACGCTGATTTTCGTTCGCTTTGCTCACTCAATCAGCGCAAGCTTTTTCAGTTGCTCCTGCTGGAGTTAATGTTAATCTACGCAATGAAGCTGGAATTGTGCGCTCAATCACAATTAATGTCATCTACTTAGCGATGCCATACTAGCATGTGTGTATATTAACCAGCAAACTTGGCGCATTACCAAGACGTACTTCTTTAAAAAAGTTATTTTTTCTAACTCGATTGGACCCTGTGCTCACGATCTGCATTTTTTCTGTTGGAGTGACGTCATCTGCGGATGCCCCTGAAGCTACCCAGCGTGAATAATGGATGGCTCGTTTCGTCGCACGTCAGGAGACTCGGCGATTGTTGGTGTTACATCCTGAAGAATTCCGGGCATCAACAATGGACACTAGCAAGCTAGATTGTTGACAAGAATAGACAGCTGTATGCGGCGTGCACACGGGAAGTCTCAAGACGTCACCTAGCGCCGCCTGTGCCTTTGGAGATTGTCTTTTCCATCCGTCCACCATCCCGGACGGATCAGCAACCCGGCCTAGCTTTTGGCTATGGCAGGCCGTATTGTTTTTAACCCTTTCTGGACCCTAATGTTCCAAATTACTACTAGGGCCAACTGCACTATTTTACATCAGTCTTTAATGTCATTCATCACTCGAAATGTAATTGATTGTCATCAAATATATGAATGCTGTTTTGTATTTTCTCTTTCTTATTTCCTTCTACCAGCACCTCCCTAAAGTGGGTTAGCCAGTCCAAAATCCTTCCACAACATTTCACCCAGCAACATGACAGTTATCCACGGTAGCACCCTCTAACAATTGGTACCAGAAGCGTTGGTTTACAACTGCAAGAGCTGTAGTGATGGAAGTACGCAAAGATGGACTTTGGCATGTAGAAGAGAGAAGAGGCCTGGAGCGTTTGATCGTCGTTTCCGCAGCAAAGTTTTTCCTGAGGAGTTTTGCAGAGCCAGTTCAACTACTCGCCCGCAAGCTGCCTAATCCGGACCAGATGCAAGCCACCGTGCAAGTATTTCCGTAGAAGTTGCCTAAGAAAGCTCCGACACTTGAAGTGAGTCTTGATGACGATTCGTGAGCCAGGAACTTTTGTTTGCTGAGGTTGGCAAGGTTGGATTTTATAACAGGAAGCTGGGAAGACCAAATTTTAAAATATCAACGCCAGGTAAAAGTAAAGGCTGCAGTGCAAGTTATGTAAGTTTTTACGAAAATTGAAATCGTTACGTTTTACGGTCAAAAGGCGGTGTAGGTTAGTTTGTGTTTAAACTCCCGCATGCAAATCTCTTAGATTTTTGTACTTGGTTAAGTGCTGGACTTAGTAAGTATTTCTGCTAAGGCATTAATCTAATCCAGTAGGCTGAACGCGGACAGGTTTTATTAGAACGACGTAGCTGTTAATGCTAAGTGTTTCGTTATGTCGCGCTACCATAATGAGTAGATTATTTCTGCATGGCTCGCATGCATTTACCCGTTAACTGTTTTAAAGCCACTATGGTTATGTAGTGTCTCTAAGGCGTTTTAGGTTTTAATAACTAACGCAGGGAGTGGGGTGGTTTTTATAACCGGCAAACATAAGTTTGTTTCGTATAGCACGAGTAGAATTTTTAAGAATACTTGTAGTAGAAGGGACTTAGGCCTGTAAAAACCTACGCAAGACTTAATATGGTTACAGATAACCCCACGTAGTTATAAACGTTTGTTTTTTAACAGTGGTTTCACTCAGTGCAAACTCTTAACGTTGCTAACATTTTATATGTTACGTAGAGTTAACCCCATGCTAATACAGAGTTTACTAAACGGATGTGTGGTATATTAAAGAACCACATTAGCGATTTTATGTTGTACATTTAATACGCACGTCTAAGCATGTTGATATTGCTGTTGGTGCGAAAAGCATGATACTAGAAGACTCAGTTTCTTAAGAGACTAATGGTAGAAAAAGCCGGATTTGCACACTAATCTAGTTGTAAAAACTTCATGTTTAATAAACAACTAGCTCTTGTAATTAGTGTTGATCGTAATAGTTTTTCAAAAAGGAAAGGGTTTAAGTGTTACGTTTTTACGTTTGGGTTTGCTTGAAAGTTTGTTACGTCCGGGTAAAAGTGTTAAAGTTGGTTTACTGTTGGTTCTGGTTTTAACAGGGTAAGATTTTACCTGTTTAAAACCAGGGACGGATGTAGTAAAATACTAACGTAAGAAAAGACCTATATTAACAGCATTTTTAATTATGCATCATTGATAGTGATTGAACAAAATGCTAATTTATTTGGCTACTAACCCGTACCTAACCAAGGTCAGATGTTTTTTAATTAAACATATTAATCGTATAAGTTATAGATGACTAGCGATTAAGCGGGGGTGTTATTTATTTTAAATAAAGGTAATTGTTGCCAAAATATAAATGGCTACTGTTGTAGCATTGCTCAGCAATCGCTTGCTTTTAAGACTGGTAAGCGACTTAGTGTGTTGTGGATCATAGCTATCGCCACATAATAGTTATTACGGTGTTTTTGTGTGTAGACTATTAACCGTTCGCCAAAATATAATTTTAATCGTCTAGGTTAAACCCGTATACGATTAAGCGGGGGAAGTTGTTTTGGCGTTAAGGTATGAAGTTCAAACGGTTTACTGGTAGTTTTACCGGAAGTAGTTTTTCCTAAGAACGTGATTCTGAACGTTTTATGTGTTTTTCATTACTGATAGTTTCTGCTACCGTTAATTTTGTAGTGAAGAATTCGGGATGCATGAACAGGTTAGTCGAGGCTCAAACTTGGTAGTTTAGAGTAAGGTTTCGCACCAATAACCACGAGGTTTCGTAAGGTTTCGACCGCATGTGTTTTTTTCGACTAACATAGTTTTACGTTCGTTCCCGTTTTTGACCCTAAAAGGTTTTGTTTGCCCTTATTGTAGGGTAATGGACAAAAATTTAATTTTGCCTGCTAATTAAGCAAGGGTGTCATGGTTGGTTTGGTTTATTACTAAAAGGTTTTCTGCCAGCCATACTTTTGTTTCCGTTGGTATCCACACTTGTTAAAAAGTGTGGAAATAAAGCTAGTGTATTACGCCAGGTGCTTTGTTTCTGGAGTTACAGACTTGCTGCTATTGTGCCTGTGCGTCAATGCCGTCACCAACTGTTTGTCCGACGACAGTTCCTTCAACTGGTTGCTGTAACAATGTCGTCGAGCGGGGGATTGTTGGAGTGACGTCATCTGCGGATGCCCCTGAAGCTACCCAGCGTGAATAATGGATGGCTCGTTTCGTCGCACGTCAGGAGACTCGGCGATTGTTGATGCCCGGAATTCTTCAGGATGTAACACCAACAATGGACACTAGCATGCTAGATTGTTGACAAGAATAGACAGCTGTATGCGGCGTGCACACGGGAAGTCTCAAGACGTCACCTAGCGCCGCCTGTGCCTTTGGAGATTGTCTTTTCCATCCGTCCACCACCCCGGACGGATCAGCAACCCGGCCTAGCTTTTGGCTATGGCAGGCCGTATTGTTTTTAACCCTTTCTGGACCCTAATGTTCCAAATTACTACTAGGGCCAACTGCACTATTTTACATCAGTCTTTAATTTCATTCATCACTCGAAATGTAATTGATTGTCATCAAATATATGAATGCTGTTTTGTATTTTCTCTTTCTTATTTCCTTCTACCAGCACCTCCCTAAAGTGGGTTAGCCAGTCCAAAATCCTTCAACATTTCACCCAGCAACATGACAGTTATCCACGGTAGCACCCTCTAACATTTTCCAACTCTTCTTGCAATGAAAGACTCACAGTCTCTAGTGGCATTTGTTGTTTTTCTGATCACAGTGCAGCAACAATGTATTCTGACAATTATGCGCGTATGCAGTTATAATAGACTGTTGTTAAATGACAATGCAAATAATGGTTACAACAATTTTGTATTTACGTATCACTGCAGGAGCACGTGCTTTTAGCCGCAACCACCATTTTAGAAAAAGGCACTTCTCCATACGAACTTTTCCTATCTGCCGACATTTAGCTTTGGCAACTCTCTTTAGTGAGGTGTAGAGGTGTCTTTATACCCTATAAGAATTAACATGCTAGGTAGTAGCTAGCCACTTGCACATATATCAACGTTATTGAGGGCACGTTTTCTCCATAAAGGACATGTCCCCACACGTTAATGAGGTTTTCTTCGTTACTGGACCCAAGACAGCTGATTCAAATGATTTGCAAAGATTTCTACCACATGAGGAATTTACACCAGTAGGCTGAAATCAGGCATAAGCCTGTTACAGCTAAAAGACACAGTCTGCTAGAGAGTCGCCTTTTTTTTTTAAAAGGTTTAAAGGGTTTAACGAGCGTTAACCACTCCTGGTCATCTGCCCGAAGCCCTAAGGCCCTATGTCTGCAACAGCCAGATTCCCAGGCGGTCACCCACCCAAGTATCAATCCAGCCCAATGCTGCTTAACTTCGGGGACCTGACGAGAACCAGTGTTTCCAGCACTGCAAGCTGCACGGTGAAGTGTTTTTTTTTTATATATTTGACAACAATTAAGCTCCAACAACAATTAAATCTACTTGGTGGCGACACAATACCGTTTGTCTGAATATGCAATGAATTATGAAGCTGGAAACGTTTGCGTTGTTACGGTCAGGCAGTGGAAACAAATGCAGAATTATAAGAAACATATGCAGAGGGCATCATACTCGATGATTTGGTTAAAATCCTCCCACCAACAAAATTTAGCAAAACTAAAAAAAAAAAAAAAGAATATCTTCGTTCCTATTCAATATATTTCGATAAAACTTTGCCAAATAATAGGTAAGTATGGAAGGAAAATTTATACCAAAAATCATACAATTCTGTTGAACAGTAAAAGTAGGGATCCGTACGTAAATTTGAGAAAAATTTGAAAGCTTTTCACTTCTTGTAGCTGTTTTTCTTGTTCTGCCACCGTTTCAGAAAAAAACTACTGCACCTACCTAAAATCGGAAACGTGATCTAAGCCAGAAATTTCGTCGTTCTTCATCCTCAAGGAGAATACTTTTTCAATTGGTCGAACGATTCCGGAGTTGCGAGACCTGTTGCGAGAGGAACAACCTGTTGCGTTGTTTACGTTGTTTTAAACATTGTAATTAGGCAACAATGCCAATCAGCAAACGCCAGCTGCAAGGCATAGACTGAACAAAAAAGAAATGCTAAA
>JAHWFP010238794.1:60080-76374 GCA_023313725.1 Lithobius niger | reverse complement strand
GGGGGGGAGATGAGGCTTAATGGTGCGTTGACAGCTTGGTCATTAGCGCCAACCTCAGTCACAGTGCAGTGGTCCGGGTTGCCACTGCACCACACATTACAGAGATATTATTCAAACCCCTAATCTAAATCTTGTCATACAGCTGTACCTCCTGCAAAAATTGAAAAACACCAGACAGGAGGACAGACTTGCTAGTGTATGGTTCAGCATAACAAAACCTATTATAATAGTTACATCCGTTAATGATATCCAAAAGAATCTCCAACAACATAACGGATTCATTTCCTTGATATAAAGCAAACTTTGTCACAATTCTGGAGCATACCTGCAGCATCGGACACAAACAGCAATCGTGTGAATAGAGTTGAAGATGATGTGGTCAGCAGCTCCAGGAAGAGTTTGGTTAAAATGCTAGCGCGCATTCGGAATTTAAGACAAAACCATGCGGGCACTCCCAAGAACCACTTTATTAACTCTATAGCCTTAATAATGCACCCAAGTTCTGATCTTCTAATATCAAATACAATCTAGGTGATAAACAAGCCGATGAGTATTTTATCCAGAATTCAGTAATCTAATGAAGGGACTGCTCACTTGCGGCTCGGCGGAGCTACCAGGGTTGCTCGACCAGTGATGAGCTTTGGATTGCGCTACTTCTGTTGCTGCTGAACTAACCAACAAGTCGGGATTCAAACAGAGGCATGCGTCCATCCTCATTGAAACAAATCTCCCAAAGAAGATTTACCTTTGCCATCCCTCTGAAACACATCATGAGATTTCGAAAATTACGATAGGCTAATCAATGGAACTAAACAAGTCCTCATCTGCGTGAGAGTTAGCCATATGAATACCATTTTTGAAGCCATTGCTGTGTCAAATGGCAAGGTCGTTCTCAATAGCAGTTCGAGACATTTTCCCCGTGACACGAAAAATTATACTCTGCAATCTCATTAATCATGGAGTGACACGGGATTTAGGATTCATGTGCTGGCATTACGATAGCAGCGAGCTACCTCAAAACACCAGCATGTGCTAACTACTTCTGCAGTTTAAAAATCTAGGTGGATTATTCTGGCTTTTCAAATTAACAAACAGGACTCTTTAGTTAAACATCTGGCCATGTTCGACCACTGCAGTCTGTAAGATGGTCACGTGACTCTAAATTATGAAAGATAAACCGTTTCTCAATTTGAACAATAATTTTGCCACTAGAGAGTACATTGGCTTGCACAGAATGGCGCAGTAATTTCGTCAGCTGTGCTACGACACCAATGCCTTGAGTATCGACTTGATTCAGTTCAAGAACGCATATCCTCTCGTGGTGTTGGATTGTACCAAACAGACCAAGAGGCTTCAATCGTGACTCATGGATGAACAAGTTAATTGCACAAAGCACTCCCCACTGATTCCCTTGACCTTGACCCAGGACGACCTTGACCCAATGTGGCCTTGCAGTTGCTAATGATGATTTACCTTTACCTTGCTCGACATAGCCTTGACCCAGTGTGACCGAGAGCCAGTGTGACCTTGCAGTTGATAATGACAATTTAGCGGGCTGGGGTGTTTCTACCATGTTGCAAATTTGCTCTACTACCCAAATGTCAAAAAATGAGCAAAATGTGGGTACCTTTTTTGCCGCCATCAATAATGCTGGAAGTTTTAAGCCTACACTCTACAGAACCTTTAGTTAAGATCCATTTGGGTAAGTTCCAGCAATATAATGCTGGCCAGTTCTGACTATGAGGGACTTTGCCAGGTTTCACATTTCGTGTCACCCTCTTTCTCCACTATTGCTAAACAAACTTTCAACAAACTGTTTAGTTCCATTTGCTTTAATTTCAATAAGTCATGGCTCTGACAGAACATATGATTCCATTTTGGTCCAAACAACATTGTTTGAACACACTCCACGTTTCGATTCGCAGCATATTTCGGCAAAATGACGTTTCTAGGTGAACTACTGCAGTCCAAAGGAAGGCCGTGCAGAAAAGGTGTGAGGAGACAGATATAAATAAGAACAAGAACATCCTGGACCATCCTGCAGCATTTCCGTGTCAGTCTCGCTAAGCGGTAGGTCCTCTGCCTTTGATTTCAAAGGTCATGGGTTCGATTCCCCGCTCAGGCAGTCTGACATATAAGTCCAAAAGGCAACATAAATAGGTTTGCATCCGTATTTAGCTGCCTTAATGCATCACGAAAATCCCTTAACGTTAAAATTATAATTACATACTAACACAAACACATTACAAAATTATAACGAATTTTCCAATGTATTTGAGTATTGCTAAGAATGGGAAATAAAACAAATGCGATTGGTCAGGAGTTATTCACACATGGTTAACTTTAAAGTTCAACAATATCAGTAACTTTTCTCCTAATTGTAATCAGCCTGGAAGCATTTTCACTCAGAACTGAATGAATAAGGCACAATTATTCTTGATCAGCAAATCTGTTTCACTATACAGGATCTGTTCAGTAGCACCAATACTTGTCTTAGTGCTTGGCTTAAATGGTATGGTTTTGGATTGCTGTCTTAGAGGACTGGGTTCAATTCCACATCCCTGCATATTTCACTATTTTTAGTCTTTTTTAAAGTAAGCTAACATTTTTAATACTAAACGTATTTTGATGGCTACCAAGAGAACCACAAAATTTCTTTCATGTACCCATTTCCACCCCCACCATCACCACCACACCCCCATGATACCTGATAGAAGATACTTTCTTCTAACCCTCTTCTAAGCTAGTGGGCAGACAGTACTCGAAGGTACTAGCCCCTAGTAAAATCGAGTGTAGCTCGCTGCCTAACAGAGGTTGACACTTTCAATTATCCTTGATGCAAAAAAGGCAGTTCCCCATTTCGAATGAACATAATTTGATCCTTCTCCTAAATTATAAACGTTACAGCTGCAGTTGAAAGTCAAAAATGAGCGAAACATCGCATGGTGCCATAATCAGGATTTATGTTATCTTTTTTCCTCAATAATTTAAGATGTTTGGTTTAAAGGCCATGTTTGTCCCAGTCATTAAAAAAACATTGGGCACCATGCCATTTTACTACCCAAATGCCAATTTTCAACATGCTATGAAGAATAGTTTCTGTAATCTATTTTCAAACTACTTCCAACATATTCACAATTTCCCCTATTAATAATTCTGATGCGTACTTGATGTAAAACTCTTGTTTATAGACTACATGCATGTTTTCCTACATATTTAAAACTAAAAGTAATCACTCATTACCATTTTCACTTGATGCCTGAAGGTGCCGTGTTTAAAATTTGATGCTTGTCAGACAGAGGGGTGCTTTGGAAAGTGCTTCCAACCAAAGTACAAGATTTCAAATTTTATGGAACCATTGATTTTGCAATCTTCAATACTTGCAATTTCTTTTCTCTCGAAAGACAGGAACTGAACTGGAAAACGATCCTGAGCTGATCCGTAACCTGATCAAGAACCTACTTTTTTTAGTTCGATTTCCTGGAGTAAACAAACACACAATGCTAAATAAATGAAATAGTCATAATGTGCATTAATTGCGTTAGAACTGCGAACGATAGTTGAATATTTCTAACTTAGCAGAAGTCTGGTTCTACTGTTTTCAAGGAGGTTTGCTATCATGTTTGCCTTTATGATTGTGGCAAGCTTGGAATTCTTGCTAGGAACACATTGAATGGTAACCCGTGTAGTTATTGCCATGATGCTTCTGGTGTGAAGGACCCTTGGATGGGAGGAGCAGTTGATCTTAACTTCTAGCATTGATACATTACACGAGACTGTAAGTAGGCTTAACATTTAACCAT
Source organism: Lithobius niger (assembly GCA_023313725.1). Classification (NCBI taxonomy): domain Eukaryota; kingdom Metazoa; phylum Arthropoda; class Chilopoda; order Lithobiomorpha; family Lithobiidae; genus Lithobius; species Lithobius niger. The sequence continues at coordinate 72,571 of JAHWFP010238794.1, read as the reverse complement.
GGACTTAGTGACCAGACTTTACAGTTAGCCAAGCCACACCTCCCCCTATAATACAAGTGTGCAACGTTGAGGTAATGAAAGTTTCCCTAGTTATCTACAGCAGTCTTGCGCCTCATTGTGTTGAAGTATCATCGAAATAAAGTGTGCGGCTTTACAATATTTTTCCTCCATTCCATTCTTCCATTCTCAGTGTGGTCTAAATCCGCACGAGCGGTCCACATCTCTTTTAAAATCTTCATCATAATGTTAATCCCTGTACGTTATGTTAGGATGGGAGGCCCGTTGGTACTAGAAACCACGCGCTGCTTTACTAACCATTCCTTTCTTCCTTCACATTCACCGCCCAAGTCCATCTCTTTGTCCACCACACGAGTACATCAATTACACCAGACACAAATATTAGGCAAACATCAAAGAAACATTTTGCCCCAGACCTGTAGAGTGGAGAACGATAAAAGGCTTTTTCTCCTACATTCTTCTCCACAGAGTAGCAACAACAGGGGTACAAAATAACAATGTCATCAACAAATGGTAACAATGATAGGCAATCAGGATTGTTACAGCACATTCTAAACAAATTACTAGTAAACCAAAAAACTGCACAGTGGACAGGTAGACGTAGACAGATTTTCAGCAGGGTAGAGTATTTTGAGGTAAAAGCTGGGAACAAGTGTTTTTACCTAATTAGGGTATGTTGAATCCGAATCCGCCTGTCCTCAAAAGATATTTTATTAATAACTGGCCGAAAATGCTGAAAAATGCCCGAAAAATGCCCGAAAATGCCTGAAAATTCCTGTAATGACCAAAATATAAATATCTTGTTAGGAAGATGTATTACAAAAATGTTCAGAATGTCATTCTCCACGAAACATTTCTCATCCAACTGGTTTGTAGAAGCAACGGTAGAGAGTCAAAAGCAGAAAATAACCCGAAAAATGCCTGTAGTGACCAAAATATAAATATTTTGTTAAGAAGATGTATTACAAAAATGTTCAGAACGTCATTCTACACAAAAAAATTCCCTAAATTGGTCTGTAGAAGCAACGGTAAGGCGTCAAAAGCAGAAAATTACAGTTACACATTGTTTCAGAAAGTACAATAAACATGTGTAGCACTATGTTCGAGTCTCTTAATTTTTACCCTATGTATATAAATTAGGTTTGAAACGTTCGAAAGATGTAGTTGATACCTTTCGAATGCTTCAAACTGCACTCAAGTATCTATAATTGATGAAAAGTTGCAACTTCTAACACAATACAATGTACACCACAGTAGCACTAAGGTATAAACTCTGATTCAGCAAACTTTACATAGGCTAAAAATACTGTTATCCTGCAAAGTGTAGATGGAGATGGTGAGGAATAAAATAGGATTGAATATACAATTTTACCTATAGACATGTTTACAATAAAGGTAATTACAATATACATAAATTACAGGTTGCCTTTTATGTAACACATGTTCGGAAACCAGGGTAGTCTGTCTATTCTTGCATGTCATGACATCCTGGGTGTCCGTGCACTTACACACTACGGTTCACAGTTTAAACTTGCGACATGTGCATTTCAGTATCTTGCAACCAGTTTTACAATGACAAGAGAGCATCTGTATGCACAGTTCGTCATCAGAACAGGCACATGGTATCCGTCATCATTCCACCATCCACAGTCCGATTACTTTGGAAGACGAGGTTATGTATAATTTGCATGCTCCCAAACCATACTCCAATAATGGGCTCACGCTGTATGGAATCGCAAAGCATCGTTTGTGGGCAGACGGTGAGGGGGTAGTGCTTTAGGCTTATTTGCTGTAGGGGACAGCATGAAGTGCACCTTGCTGACTGTGTCCACATGGTCTGGCACATTGTACACCTTACAGAGAAGTTTTTCCATTGCAGAAAATGTGTCTTGGTTAACTCACCAACTCCAAGACAGCACTGAATATCTCACTGTGTTCCTAAAAACCCCATACATGGTTTTCTTCGAGTGACCAGCTAGGAAAGGTGTTGTGTCACATCCGAATAATGAGTGGTTGGATGGCAGGACTTTCTGACCCAAGCTGGAGGAAGTTTGCTGTGAACTTGTTGAATTGGAATAAATTTAAGATGTTTAGGAGTATCAGTTTCCACCCAGAGTTCTTTGCACTGCGTCTGCGTTTGCGTCTGCGTCTGCGTCTGCGTCTGCTCTACATAGGCAACAAGAAGTAAATGTACATCTGCGTAGCTAGCCCTGATAACAATGGTGTCTGCATCACAGTGTATAGTGTGGAGAATTAGCCAAGCATCGGCCTCCTCATGCATTACCCTTATTTGTGGGAGCTTGTTGCATCAGCTCCTCTGATCAAAACTGTGCCAAATCTGCTTTATTCTTCCTGGACGAACAAGTTGACAGAAGCAACAAACAGCTACACAACGAGGAAATGTTATGAGCAACGCATCAGGAGGCCGATACCCATCTAATTCTTCAAGCTATACACTGTGCCGCTGACACCATTGTTGTACAGGGCTAAAGACAGATGTACTTTTACTTGTTATTGCGCACGTAGTGCAGATGCATTTGAAAGAGCTCTTAATGAAAACTGGTACTTCGAAACATCCGGAATTCATTCCTATTTGGCAAGTTTACAGCAAACTTCCTCCAACTTGGGACAGCAAGTCCTTCTGTCCTACCACACATTATTCGAGTGAAACACAACATCGTTCCTACCTGGTTACTCGAAGAAAACCATGTATAGGGTATTAAAGGACACAGTGAGTTACTCAGTGCAGTCTTGGAGTTAGTGAGTTAACGCAAGACACAGGAGCTACTTCACTGTAAGGTGTACAATGTGCCAGACCATGTGACACAGTCAGCAAGGCTTGCTTCATGCTGTTCCCCAATGCCAATAAGCCTGAAGCACTGCTACCTTCCGCCCTCATACCCTACCAACACACGATGCTTTGCTATTCCATACAACATGAGCCCATTATCAGAGTATGATCTAGAAGCTTGCAAATTGTGCATAACCACTTCTTCCAAAGCCATCAGACTGTAGATGGAGGAATGATGAGGGATACCATGTTCATATACTCATGACAAACTGTGTATAGAGAAGATCTCTTGCTATTGTAAAACTGGTTGCAAGATACTGCAATACACATATTGCAAGTTTAAACTGTGCACCGTAGTGTGCAATTGCACGGACGCCCAGGATGTCATGACATGCAAGAATCGACTAACCTGATTTCCGTAACATGTGTAGTATAAAAGGTTACTGTAATTTATCTATCCTTTATTGTAAACTCGTCTATAAGTAAAATTGTATATCCAATGCTGTTTTATTCCTCACCATCTCCATCTACACTTGCAGGATAACAGTATTTTTAGCCTACGTAGAGTTTGCTGAATCAGAGTTTATACCTTATACTGTATGTCCTACCGTGATCACCATAGTATTGCGTTCGGGGTTGTAACTTTTCATCATGAGTGCAGTTTGAAGTATTCGAAAGGTATCAACTACATCTTTCGAATGTTTCAAACCTAATTCATTTATCTACAGTAGCTAAAAATTAAGAGACTCGGATATATTGCTACACACGTTTACCACACTGACTGCAACAATTTGTAATGGTTATTTTCTGCTTTTGATGCTCTACCGTTGCTTCTACGAACCAATTGATGGGAAACTTTTTGTGGAGAATGACATTCTGAATATTTTTGTAATACATCTTCTTATTTATATTTTGGTCATTACATGCATTTTCGGGAGTAGATGCAAAGTACTAGGACGACGGACTGGCCACAAAAACCATTATATTCTATTGTTCTCGCAGCCCCGCCCCCCCCCCCCCAAACAGACCTTCTACAATACCGGGTCTGCCTTCAACGAAACCTTTTCGAAGTAGACAATACCTACCTACAAGGACTGTGCTCGTGAATGAAAGAAAATTTTTTTTTTACTGGTCGTTGTACTGCAGTCGGTACAATCCACACAGAGGCAGTCCGAAGCGTTTATTCTGATTTGATTCTCCCTTTACTAGATTTATTTTTCCTTTAAAAAATTTCATTAATGCTCAAAAGGAGGGAAACTGCTATAAAACAGGTAATGTACATTTCGTCAGCTATAAAAATAAAATTTTGAAAATAAAAAAAAAACGAAGGCAACTGCAAACGCTCAGATCACGAAAAGGTACATAAACTACTGAAGGATGCTATTTATACGAATATACTGCTACTAAATGAAATAATGACAAACTGTTCAATTCAATTTCTGGCTCGAGTCAATTGGAGAGTAACATCAATGCCGGAATTGCATGCGACACAATGAGGAAAGGCATTTATGGTGTAAAAGTTAAATGAAGCGTGGAATAAATTGCTAACAGGCCAAGTTGCGTTTTTCCCAGCATTGTCGTGGTTCCTGCGTGATGGTGTGCTTGTAATGTTGCATTGACATCAAAGGATGTCCGTTTTCCCGCTATCAATAGCAGCCTTGTAGTACATTGAGCCATTTTTAGGCTGACTCTGAATCGGTAAGTACTGGTGAGTAAATACTCTTGAGCTATGATGCGATTAACATTATCAAGAGCTCGCAAACCATGTATGCTGCTCGTTCTCATTGACTCGACTAGACCACGTTATACAAAATCGCCGCCGTCTGTACAGTAAAATGTACACCAATACCAAGTCAGTCTGTGATTATTGATTTATCTGCAATTATTTATTCGTCTGCTACTATTGATTTATCTGCGATTATTTATTCGTCTACCGAATATTGATTTATCAGCGATTATTCATTTATCTGCGATTATTGCATTCATACTTCTCGAGTCACTTTACTCCCTGGTTACTACGACAGCTTACCGGTTACTTCAACAGTTTTCTTTTTGCCCCTCTCCCATTACCACTGACTAATTTTGCAGAACGAAATGCAATAAGGGGCGATGTTTTCTACTAGCCTAGACAAATATCGCTCTTATTGCCTTCTCTGAATGCATCGTTAGTCAGAATCCCTCGTTGGCCGTTCGTGTATCTATTCATAATGAAATTAGTGGCTTGACTATTTTGTTATAACGAAAATACACGGATTGCATACGTGGTATTTGTTTCATGTGAGTTTTGTCTATCAGTTTGTTTCTGTGGCAAGGAAAGGATTTAGCACTTGGCGTTAATGCTAATTATTGCTGGGGCCCGGTGAGCTAATTTCCTAGTACTCATACAGCACAGAATTGTTTCGGTTTTGTGTATAAAACTTAAAAAAACAGGCAATTCAATCCATTCTCAAATTTAGTCTTGGGTTTGAGAATTGGCGTGGGTGATTTCCACTTTCCAACGATACCCGACCAGAGACAGAAAGACAGTTTTCCCCCCAAAAAAATTCCGAACGTCTCTGGTCGACGGAAAGTGGTTTTTGTCGAAATAACCTTGAAAATATGGACGCACCGTCAATGGGCACTTTTAAAAATTTTGTAAGTATAGTATACAAATACTAGTAAAATTTTGTAAGAATGAAATATGCAATAGCTTTTATGCAAACACAAAAACACATTGTTTATTTTTCCCCCACTAATAAAGTTTTTTTTTGGAAGCATTTTGGGTAAAAATTAATCCACGAAGATTAATTTCTCATATGCTTCGTATACCCTGCCAAAAACAACACACCACATTTTAGCTACGCCAAAGCGATACATTTTAGTGAAACTAGATATTGGAGTGGGGGGGGGCAGTGGTCAATAACTTCTGAACCGCACCAGATACAGATGTGCTTTTTGTGGTGTTTTAAATGGCGTTGCAAAGGCACTTTTTATTCAACAAAACTCCAAACTTAAATTTTCTGTTGAACGAAAAGTGACTTTGCAAAGCCATTTAAAACGCCACAAACAGCACATCTGTGTCTGGTGCGGTTTCTCCTTAGTTCGAAAACCTCTAGTCAAGCAACACAACTTTTGCTAGTGGCACCAAAAGAAGCCAGAAATCTGCTAATTTAACCAGTAAAATCAAATTGTTTCACCTTCTAGGGAAATAAGTAAGGCAAAGCTGTTACGAGCTAGCTGATATTTTAGGCCGAAAATTGCACCAGAAGCCAAAAATCTTCAACTCTCCTTGAGGCCTCATGTAACGAATGTAGCTATAGGGCAAATATCTTGTTTTACGGGAGTGTACCTTGTTTTATCACCCAATTCACCCTGTTTGTTTTTAAAGGGAATAAAAAAAAATTAACGCGCACGATTTTTGGAGATGTGGGCCCTCCTGTAAAGCAAGGTTGCCATATCTCAAAAAATACGAAACTGCATAGAAGACAAAAAATTAATAAAACGAAAGGCTGAATGTGCATATATCACTGAAAATACCAGTGGCTCCATCTAATAACTTCGATAACATACAAAAAACAAACTGAATGCTGTGAGCAACAATTTCTATCACTGACCATAGAGCGCCATCTATTGGGCACAAATCAAATCAAACAAAAAATTAATAAAACGAAAGGCTGAATGTGCATCCGGAAATCACAAGTTGTTTATAATTTTCTTGCCAGTCAATGGTCCCCCATACTGCACCAAAAAAAAAAGAAAGAAGACATTAATTTTCTGCAGCCAAAAAAAAAGAAAGAAAACTATAATTTTAGTCAAGTATCTCCTATTCTTCAAGATATCGGCGGCCATTTTGAATTTTTCAAAATATAGTCAGAATTCCAACAAAATCAATATTCTTCGGAATTTCGACCTCCCCTATCGATCTGCCGTGTCAAAAATTAAAATTTCCCATTTTTTATCCGATTTGGGTACAAGTGTAAAGTGTTAAGCAAAGAACAAAAATAAAATTTGGTTTTATTAATCTGCGAACTGAAGCAAAGCGCCACAGCCTTACTGTTGTTGAATTTCGTCCAAGGGATTCTTAAGAATTTCAATAATTTCCGGGATGTTTTGGAGGAACGAGTTTCATTCTGCAAAGTTCATTTCTCATTGGGTTATCGGAATCATGTTCCAATCGAAAGTGTAGAACACTAGTCGAGTAGCGTCGCCATTAAATTTTATCCTCAGTCTTTTATTTTCTCCAAGACGCACTGCATGAAACATAGAATCGAGAGCATTCACCAACATTGAATTCAAATGATGCAGTAACACAGCTTTCGTTGATGGACTTAGGAACAACTGAGTCACATTTTGAATCTGTTCAATATCACCTAAGGCCGCATTTACATCATCGCCTCCGCCAAAATGATCTTTGTTGGCTCTACGTTTCAAAATTTCTTGATTTAAATCGCCGTGATTTTTTAACAAGACTTCCCACTCGTGAGTTTTCAAATCAATTTGGGACTCGGGGGGGGGGGGGGGAGGCTTAATGGCGCGACTGGCCTGACGTGAAGTTGACGACAGCATTTTCTCCGAAGGAAGTGACTTGAACGGTGGCGTGAGGCCCCAGGGCGAAAATAATAAGAATATTAATTTTATTTTTGTTTTTTTTTATGCTCTTATCCTTCAAATTCGCAATGTACCTCTAACAACTGGTGCCCAGTTGGAATGACTCCTGAATTGGAGACCAAAATCGTGTTCCCAATTTGTAGTTCTATTAGCATCCTGTCAAAGCTGACCACGGTGGCTGCCTCACCAGCAATTTTATGAATGGTCTTAACCGAATTAGCTCCGACCTGTAAACCCACTTGGAATTGAATATTGGTTCGTGAGGCAAGGGCTATTGCTTTAGTTATCCGACCGAGTTTGGAAACCGTGATGTACTGTTGGCAATTTTCTGACAACCATTTTAAATTATCTTTCGTTTCTAAATTCGAACAAAAACAGTAGACGCGCCTGACAACTCGTAATTCCCTCCTAATCCGATTTACTTGTCTATCTACGTATTTCTTGGTCGCTGCACCACCGTCACTGGATGGCTGACCCAAATTTACTAATTTCTTGTCAGCCAAGCTTAAATTTCCATCGAAATCTTTACTCAAACCTATTTCAGATTTCAGGTACCTAGCATGACAGCTTCGGTTTGACTGGTGGAAGCCCCCAAATCAACTATTCTGTTTCCAGCCAAACTCAAATTGCCTTCTACAGTTTTGGAGAGACCAAGTGCGTTTTTAACGAATGTGACGGTAGCCGCGTCTGAGTCAGAAATAGGAGTGGCTAGGTAGGTAATTCTCTTCTGTCTGGCATTAAAATCAGTGTCTGGTCCGCTCAAGAAATCTCCATTAGGCCATGCGATGCCGTTTTGATCCGTTTTGCATAGCTACCAAATTTATCAACGAATAATTTGGATAATTTGAAAAACGTTTTCACCCTGTAACAAACGTTAAATTACGTACAAGTAATACTGGCCACATAGTACCTCTCTAGAATCTTGGATACGTCGTTGGTTGGATAGGAAGTTACCACCGAGGTATCTTTTGATCTCTAGAGGAGCTTTTAAACCAAAAGAATCGAAATAAAAAACAGCAGCTGGGCCTTCGACTGAAATAACACACCCAGTGGCTTCCTGGAGCTGAAGAGTCCTGTAAATTGACTATGCCACTCTCTCCATTCCGCCGCAGAAATTGAGGAAGGAGGCCTTTGCTGAACGTCCCTCTGTAATTGGTAACACCTAATTTTTCGGCATATCTGTTTAAATTTACGTTAGTCAGAGCCCTGTTTAATGGGACACCTGCTTGAGATAAAAACCTCGTCCAGGGTTTGAGTTTTTGGTAGTTTTTCTTTTTTGTGACGTCTTTTTTTAAAGTTTTCTAAGTCCGGCTCCCTTCTTTCTATACATGGCGAGCGCATCCCTGGCGGCGTTATGCCGTTTCAATTCTTGCAGCTGCCTGGCGTTATTCCTGGCCGAGTTGACGGCTCTGGAGATTCCAGATGCTGCTCCAGCTAAACCACTGATGGCACTCAACCCCGCCAGGGCGGGTAGGAGAGGAATTATGCCGCCAGTTTGATTACGAGAAAGTTTCAAGCTCAGTCCTCGACCTGCCTTGCGAACCTACTTTACCGTCTTGCGTTTTAGTGAGTGGAAGCGTCACGTTCCCTCTCATTAGCTGAGAATTGGAAAGGCGGAAAGAAGGAACTTTGCCAGCTTTGACGTGTTTTAACATTTTTTGCTTTTGATGGGGAGTCAAAGAGACTCCTACGTTTTTGTACATGATTTTTTCCTTTTTATGAAAAAAACATAAAGCATCAAGCATCATACCAAAACCTCGACTTTACTCCTGTCCAATTACAAATACATTATTCTGTCGCTAATGACCAATGCTCAAGCTTTCGTATTTTGTGGGACGGCAGCCCCGAAGCGCTTTTTACTTGCAGATCTATACCTGACGAGGACAATCTCACTGACTGTTTTGAGACGTCGAGGGCAACCAAAGGATAATTCTACGAGAACATATTGACTTCATAAGCTAGTCCGGACGATCCGGACCCCAACCCGTAGTATTGCTTTCGAAACTCTACGAACATTTGATACAAGTTAGAGATGTTACCTTGTACAAAATTTACATTTAGATCGAGAAACGGGTAATGTTCGGAATTGAGCGTTACGTGTACATCTGTAAAGCTGCAATGATCGAAGACTGCAGGATTTTTTTTGCATCGTTGTCTCTGGCCGTCCGAAAACCTATTACTATCCACCTCGGGCGTTCAACAGCCGAAGTAGTAATCTATCTCCAAGCGCAACTGGTCCAGGAGGGAAGATCCAGCTGGTTGGAATACCAGTGTCTGAACGCGAGGGGGACGCTGATGCCAGAATCCACCATGGCGTTCAGTTTGTTTTTTTGACCGTCGGACAGAGTTACGTGAGGGAGGTGCCAAGTTATTTGTAATGAGACTATCTTGCCGGCATCAACCCCCGACGCTCTGAATATAGCTTTACCGTCCGACGATCAAATAAGCACCAGCGTTTGTTGACAAGCATATAAAATTTTCGTATAGTCTTCGCAAAAGCCCAGTAAGTGGGACAATGGCACGGCAAAGGAAAAACTGCCTTTTCGGGATGCGGGCAAAGAACACGTCTCTTTTGTGTTTCAAAATCAAATTTGCAGTATCGTCTGTTGAAGATGCATTATGGGAGTCCAAAATCCATCCTCTATTGGTCAATTCTGCCTGTTGCTCTGGAGAGTAACTTACTAAGCCTTTAATGGTGCTTGCAAAACCGGGCATATTTAATTGGTCGACTGTCTTGTCGCCTGTTTTATATTGTATCATGCTAAATAAATATGCGGCGTCGTTATTCACCAAAGCAATTTTATCTGTCACGACGTATGCCGAACTGTCGGAACTCTTGACAAGTTTACCTTTCAGTGAATGTAGCTTTTGTGCGGGTGGGTGAATAAATCTTGGTTCTGAACCGTAATTCTGATTTCGCTGTTGGGAGTATTCACGTTCGTACCCACTATTGGCCCCATTACTCGTGATAATTGTAACTGACGACTGATTCGTCCAGCATGAATGGTTTTGTAAGGTTCAGATATTCCTTATTGCTCTCCATCTTAAGGCACTGATGAGACTGTCTATGAATTTGACGTTTTCAGAACTCAGAAATTGTCGCCTTCTAGCTCTGAAAGTCTCGTTGTTTCCCCCTTTCGCTCGTGGCAATGTTTCTCTCTTATAAGAGCCTCCCAATTGGTTGTGGACGATTGGTTCTTTAGCTAAAGGTAGACTGGGAACAGTCGGTTTAATAATATTCCTATTAAATTTCAACATTTTATTTTTTTTATTTTTTTCGTAAGTTAGTCTTATCGTTAATGTCTCACCTCTCAAATTAACAGGCCTGTTGGCCTGGTCGGTCAACCAAATTCTAATAGAGTAAACCACGTTTTTAGTAACGGGCAGATATATTAGATTGTGAGGCGAAGAAACCACTTTATATCCCGGGAACACGTTGGGGAAAAACGAGTAGAGAGTCGGTTGGTTCGTTCCGTCTACGTATGAACCAGAGACCAAATCGCAATGAACCAGTATGCTATTCACGTTTAAAATATTCACGCCATTCGTTCCCTCGTGCCGACCGAAACTATAAATCTTTGCTTCGAAACCGAAAATCTTTGCTAAACTAGTTTGCTCTGAAAAGTCGACCTTCAGTCTCCGGTCGGTAATGTTCAGTTCGCACTTCAGAGTGTTTAAATTTCCTTCGATGAGAATGTATGTAAGGCACGTTTTCTGAGGCGTTCCAGTGCTTGTTATCTTTCAGTTTTCTGTAAATGATTTTTATAATTTTGTCTAATTCATAACAACCTCCTGAGATGACGATTTTAATCCAGGTGTTACCGCCGTCTGTGCTGTAAGTGAAAGATTTGGTCACGTCCTGTATTACGTTAGGAATGGAGTTGCAAGTTTCCAGATTGACTAGAGCCAATTCGTGGGCACCTTCCAATATCAGTGGAGAAGCAAAAGCAGTGACAAAGTCGTTTTTTTCTGACGAAAAAACGAGGGACATTCTTAGTTTAATACATTAACATCTACCAAATTTTCTGATCAGTTTGCGATATTCGCCGTTGGACAGCAATGCTTTGCTCCGCATTTCTGTGAAAGTGTGCACGAATTCTTCGTCCAGAGAATTATTGCCAGCCTCTGTAGAGGCGCTGAGGAGCGTCAGTCTTTCGCACAAGTCATTCGGATCTCTATAGAACCGGTATCCTTTCCCTACAACCTCGGCAGGTCTGCCCCAAACAGGTTTTAAAAAAGTCGTGTACTTGAAACCGGCGGTGGACTTCAGTCTTCTTGTACTGTCGCCGTTGTTGTGATATATGGCTTTATTCCTCTTCAGAATATCGTGGTAGTAAAGAAGGCTGGCATCTCCGTCCGGTGGTTTAGTAGGATTTTTCAACATAACCAACTGCCACAAATCGTCCGTCCCTTCGTACTTTTTTCCTCCTACGATCAAGTCGTCGTCTTGAAATTGTACCTCCATTGCACTAATCATGTAATGTTTAGCCTCCGGGTCGTATTGAATGCCAAAAGTGGGGTCGGTCAGAGTCTCTCGAGTAGCAAACATGCTTAGATACTTGGTAGCTAGCAAACCGAGTCTGACTGCGGAACCGCCGAGCAAAGAGGCCTTTTCCATTTGTCTCCTACGAGCCCCTGGCGTGAGGGCAAGTGACATGTCGGAGGGTGCGCCAGGTAATGCACCCATGGAACTGCAGAGTCGTCTCCTGGCACCCGCGTGAAACTGTATCTCGCCGTCGTCACTGTCTATATTCTCGTCTTCAGTATCGACGCGGCCCGTTGTTGCTTCCAGAGCTTTCTGAATGTGCTCTTACCATTTCCCGTGATATTTTTCTCGTTTCTTCTGTCCAGCCTCTAGAGCCAACAGTTCTTTGATTTGTCGTTGAAGCTGAGCCGAAGCCTCGCTTCCCTGTAGCATCTGCATTCTAGTCCGGTCTACTATAGGATCAACTACTGGTTTAAATATCTTTTGCAAATGTTCAGATTCTGTCTGCTTTTCCAGTTTTACATTTTGAAATTGTTGTTTCAGACGCTTTTTTAGAACCTCATACTGATCGACCTCTTTCTGGGGTTTGCTTCTCTTATTTTTAGTTTT
>JAHWFP010238794.1:0-60070 GCA_023313725.1 Lithobius niger | reverse complement strand
TACTGATCGACCTCTTTCTGGGGTTTGCTTCTCTTATTTTTAGTTTTAGAAGACATGACGGTTTAGTAATTTATAAAATAATGTTTAAGTCAACAAAGGTTAATGTCAACAAAAACCTAGACGTACGTTAACGTCAACAAAAACCTGCGGCAGACACATCGTTGTTAGTCGAGCATTCTTCTATACCTTCGTTCCAAGGGTTTAGTTTTATCGATGAGTAGGAATCCGTACGGAACAGAGTTTCAAACCTCACCACACATGCGACGAAACTCGTCGAAAATCCTGTCACCACTAACGTGGTTATTGAAGACGTGTTTGAGGTTTGCTTCGTCTTGCCTGAAGAGGATTATAATGTTGGAATTATCTCGAATAACTCTCTTGGGTATCCTGCTGTAAGTCTGACATAAATAAAAGATCGAGGCGTCCGCGTGCCTGCCGTAGGCAAAATAGCGTTCGATTCTGTTTTGTTTCTCAATCATGAAATCGTCCAATAAAATTACTGTTTTGCCCCATGGCAGTTCTTCTGGTGGTGGGATATCTTCATTGTTGGAACAAAAAGTAGCTACGCCCGGACATATTTCCTCAAAAGCTCTCCTGAGATGGAAATATTTGTTTTGAAATAAAGACTTGGAGTACACGCGCAGCCTGTCATAATTCAACCAACCTGGATTGCAAATGAAATTTATAACTAAATTGGTCTTTCTACAACCGGCAGGGCTGCAAATGATGCACCTTACGTCCTCTGGAAAATTCAGTAAATTACCAGTCGATGGTTGCTTATTGACATCAACTATGTCATAATTTAACACTTTCATCTTTCAGCTGCTTTAAGAAAAACAATGGTATTTTGATAAATTCTCTGCAAAACTAGTATCTAAAATACCTTATCATTCTCATTTTATAAATAAACAGAGATGTACTGCCTCAAATGCAAAAGAGTTACAGCCAGTAAAAATGTCAGGCACGTTGTGACTAAGAATTATCGACAACTGCTGAAGGGCGAGTGTAAAGTGTGCGGCACAGTTTCAGAAGAGCAGAGGCTCTGGATTGTTGAACAGCGCGATAGACAAGTTGCCGGTGCAACTTCACAGTCCGGGATACAACTATTGCGGGCCGGGAACAAAACTGAACAAGAGACTGAACAGAGGCGACGCTGCCATCAATTTTCCGGATAAGGCCTGCAAACAGCACGACATCAAATACTCTGCCAAACCAGACTTGGAACGAAGGCACGAAGCTGATAGAAAGTTGGCATTCGATGCAGTAAAAGTAGAAAAATCTAGCAAAACTGGTCTGAAAGAGAATTTGGAAGCAGCTGCCATAGCCGCAGCTATGAAAACCAAAGTAAAGTTGGGAATGGGAATAAAAAAAGATCAAATGGAAACTTTAGTGGAGGAGCTGCACAAGCCAGCTAGGCAAAACTTTCCGAGGAGGCGCGTTATTAGCTACGGGATAGGTGATTTAGTTCAAGCGGACCTGGTGGAGATGATACCTTACGCGGAACAAAACGAAAATTACAAATACTTGCTGACTGCCATCGATGTATTCTCTAAATACGCTTGTCCCGTCCCTGTGAAATCGAAGAATGCCGCGGATGTCACTGGTGCTTTTAACGAGATATTAAACACGATGTCTAATCCCCATAAAAATATACAAAGCGACGAAGGCAAGGAATACCATAATAAAGATTTCGCAGCACTAATGAAACGCCACAAAATAAACCACTATTAGACCAAGTCTGAACTCAAGGCGAGCGTAGTAGAATGCCTAAATCGCACATTGAAGTCTGACTTGTGGAAACGGTTCACTCTGCGAGGTAACTACAAGTGGATAGACATTAGAGATAAAACTGTCAAAGATTACAACGACAGAGTTCATTCTACCATTAAAATGAAACCATCCGAAGTAACTAAACGCGATGAACCGGAGATCAGAAACATATTGCTGAAAAAGAGCCCTTCCAAAAAGAAGAAGATTAGTTTCAAAGTCGGGGATTTAGTGAGAGTGATAATGGCAAAATCTGTATTCGACAAGGGATATTTGCAAAACTTTACCAGCAAACTGTTCGAGGTGAGTGAAGTCAGAAAAACTGACCGACTTGCTACAGGTTGGTAGACCAACTGGGTAGTAAAATCGAAGGCACTTTTTACGAGCAAGAGTTGCAGAAAACTAACGTGCTGGATCTGTTTTTAGTCTAAGAGTTTATGAAGACTAAAAAAGTGGGAGGGAAAACTCGTTACCTCGTCAGGTGGAAAGGCTACGACGAGCGCTTCGACAGTTGGCTCGACGAAAAGCCAGTTGTTCTAGGAAAATAACAACAAAAATACCAAATTTTTCCTCTTTTTACTTATATTATTAAACTGAGACCAGGACGTTGAAATATTACTGTTCATGTTATTTATATTATTAAACAGAATCATTCAGTTGGAGTGATTGAAAAAGCAAACTTTACCTGTGTTTACTGCGCTCAAACGTATCCTACCCGCGAAACATTGATACAACACCTCGTAGAGACACAAAGGAATAGTTACCCACCCGAGTGCGATTGCTTCGAGAGGGAGTCGGGCTGTACAGACGTTCCCATCCTCTGTGAGCAAGGACTCGAACACAGAAAGTACACGAAAGCTGTGCAGGCTGTAGACCCGTTGTACCTTTTAATGTTGATGCGAAGAGGTATAGAAGCTCTACTGTACGAATGTCTCCGACAATTGGTGACTTGTAGAGCTAAAATTGGTTTAGGAGTGAGTTTCGTTCGAAATGGCCAAGAAATACCAACTGGATTTCAGTCCCGCTACTCCCCAATCTATCATCCATTAGATATTCACAAGTTACTGGACGCAGCTTATGCTAAAATCCAACGTTCCATCGACGAATTCGCTGAAAGAGGGATTGGTTGGGTGATAAATCGCTCCTACGAACTCACAATCCAAATAGCAAAAATCGACCCGCTCAGACCAGGCGCTTACATTCCTCTGCCAGCAAAATTAAAAAAGAAGTGGAAGTGTGTAGTTAATGTTCAAAATTTTACAAACCAGAAGTGCTTCTTGTATTCAATTCTGGCTGCCAAACACAAATTAAGCATGGTGAATCCGAAAGAATACGAAGTATATGTGAGAACGGTAGATTGTTCAATGCTGGACTTTCCAACGTGGCTGGATCACATTGACGCATTCGAGATAGCCAACAAAGATTTATCGATCAATGTGATTGCTTATACCAAAGAGAACAGCTTGCATCCCTTTCGTGTTAGCACGAATTTTAAAGGCCAACCCGTAGATCTTCTTTTAATTGCCGACGAGTCGACAAATTTTCACTACTGCGCCATCGTGGATTGTGACCAATTTCTCCGACACCAGGGATCGAGAAACAACACGATATATTACTGTTGAAATTGTTTCGCCGCTTATGGAAAGGCATCGCTGAGAGACAAACACAAACAGGACTGTACAAGAACCAGTCCGTCACCTCAGGCGCTCAAATTTTTAAAACCGGGCGAAAACATTTTGAAGTTTGAAGCTTTCAATAGAAGAAATATTCACCCCAAAATCATATACGCCGATTTCGAGTGCCTTCTGAAACCCATTCCTTCCTCTAACAGCTCCGGGAAGAAAATCAACCACCATCAACCTTGCAGCTTCAGCTACGTCGTGGTGGGGTCTGGAAACTTTCAAAAAGCTGCTTATTACCTGGGAGAGGATGCCGTTGAATAATTCCTTGATGAGTTGTTGACTGAAGCGCGCGAGTACGACGAAACATTAAAAAGAGTTTAACCACTATGCCTCACTCCGGTGCAAGAAGCTGATTTTAACCACGCTGTAGACTGCATCTACTGCAAAAAGCCATTCGGTTCAAAAGACGACAAAGTCCAGGATCACTGCCATGTTACCGGTCAGTACAGAGGAGCTTCTCACTCGAGTTGTAATCTGAATGCCCGAGCGGGGATCGTGGTATTTCACTGCCTCGAAGCTTACGGTATGCATCTACTAGAAAGAGCGGTGCTTACGATATGCGCAAGTTTCTGAAAAAAGTAGAAGTCCTCGTGAGAAATACGGAAAGGTTCATGAGCATGACCATCACCGTTGAAACGGGATGGGATGAAAAGAAAAAAAGAATAGGTACATTCGGCTTAAGTTCGTAGACAGCTATCATTTTCTCTCCTCTTCACTAAAAACTGTGGCTGATAGGCATAAACGAGATTACAAGTTTAGGACGGTGAAGCTGTTCTTGAAAGCTGGTGGGAAGGACAAATGCTTCCTTCCCGACGTCCAGGAAGAGACTGCCGTGGATCTGTTAACCCGTAAGGGTTAGTACCCATACGAACACGTTTCCAACATGAGTGTGTTTGAAGAGCAGTCTTTACCACCGAAAGAAGACTTTTATTCCAAACTCAAAGAAGAAGGCCTAACTGACGAACTATACGATCACGCCAAAAAGATTTGGAGTATGCTGAAAATCAAAAAGTTTTCCTCTTACCACTAAATGTAACAGCTAACCGACTGTCTGCTTTTGGCAGACATTTTCGAAGAATTCCGCAGGATCTGCTTGCGAGACCACGACATCGATCCGTGCTATTACGTCTCAACCACAGGGTTTAGCTGGGCGGCAGCTCTAAAGATGACCAAGGCCGAACTGGAACTATTTACTCACGCTAGCAAACATAACTTCATCTTGTCGGGAATACGGGGTGGAGTTAGCTTCATTAGTCGAAGGTTCGCGAAAGCCAGCAACCCTTACATTCCCAAAACGTACGATTCAACAAAACCTAACAATTACATCATCGATTGCGACCTCAATTGCGCTTATGGCTGGGCCATGAGCCAGCTGCTGCTTTACAACGGCTTTAGGTATTTGACTAAAGATGAGATTCGAGCTTTCAACGTGACTAAGATAGCAGACACGTCGTCGGTAGAATACACTCTGGAAGTAGATCTGGACTACCCGAACAAACGTCACGAGCTCCTCAACGACTACCCGCTTGCTCCTGAAAAATTTGAAATAAGAGAAAAATTAGTTTCAGACTATTCGATATCTTTAATGCGAGGAAAACCAGTGAAACCTGTCGTGAAGCTAGTGGCCAACCTACTAAGGAAGACGCGTTACGTAATTCACTACCGTAACCTAAAATTCTACCTCGAACACAGCTTGGTCCTTCGTCACATCAGGAGAGTGCTGAGTTTCAATCAGAAGCCCTGGTTGAAACAATTTATAGATTTTCATACGGCAAAACGAAAGGAATCGAAGACGGTGTCTGAAGGGGAATTTCCCAAGTTGTGTCCTAATTCGGTGTTTGGGAAGACGATTGAACAGAAACAGAAAAGACTGAAAGTCAAGCTATGCACCGACAGCAAGCGAGCCATCAAATATTCCACCCAACTCAACGCCGATTCGTTTCGGATATTGCACGAAGACCTGGTTCAGATCAACTCGAAAGTATGCAAGGTGACGTGCGATCTTCCCACCTACTCGGGGTTCGCCATACTGGAGTTGTCCAAACTCCTTCTCTACGAATTTTACTACCGGTACATACGTCCCCAATATGGAGATCGAGCAAGACTGCTGTTCACAGACACGGACTCGTTGTGCTATTGCATCGAAACCGAGGACGTGTATGCGGACATGGCTAAAAACATGAGTAGATTCGACACTAGCAACTACGATCCGCAACACCCACTGTTCTGCAACGTCAACAAGCAAGTGTTGGGAAAGATGAAAGATGCCACGAAGGGAGTACCGATAAAAGAGTTTGTGGGTTTGAGTAGCAAAATGTATTCGCTCGTGACCTCCCTAAGCGAAACGAAAAGAGCGAATGGAATTTCCAAGAGATTCGTGGAGAAACACTTAAGCCATGAAGATTATAGGGTGACTCTCCATTCTAATCAGAAACAAATAGGGAGTTGGTACAATATCGCCAGTGACAGCCATCACCAGCTGGCCACGACCGTGGTAAATAAATCACTACTGTCAGCCTACGGCAACAAGAGATTTCTCGCAAACGAAGTAGAAACTTTTGCAATCGGACATCGTAGCATCAAATATATTTCTGTCCATGAGGATGATGACTACGATGGGGCTGTGCTCACCAATGATTTGGTTATGGAGTCTTTATCTGATGACGTAGTATGGACAGGTATGTCCGACGGTGTAATCAGCGATGAAGAGGCGGAAACTCGGTGGAACGGGGATGAAGTCGAACAGATGCTGAAAGAAGTTGAAAATGTCGAGGTTCGAGAAGCCGAGATGATGAGATTGCGGATGAGGGAGAGTAGGCAGTTGAAAGTGCAGAATCCAGAAGAGTGGAAGAAGAGAGGCAGGGATAAACGAAGACGGTTAGATAGGGATAGGCACGCCACACTAACTCCTATCCAGAAAAAGAAAAAACAAGCTGCGGAAAAAGCCCGATGTGCGAGAATGACTGAAGAGGAGAAAATAGTGTTCAGGGTAAAAAGAAGGTTGGCTCAAAGAGAGCGAAGAGAGAAAAAGAAACGAATGCCTCGTGATTTGTTGCTTGTAATAATGTTTGTTGAATAAAATATTTTTTTTATTAAAGAACAAACTCTACGATACATTCTCATCATGGACGCCACTAGCGGTTATTTTATGCTGAGTAAATACCTCAATGTCACGATTGAAAGAGGACCGACTCTCGTTTTTAACAAATAAGCAGGGCTTACCACAGAGTTAAGACTCAACTCGTTGGAATGGACCTACCTATATCGACTGGGTGAAAAGATCAACAGATCTGTACTCAATCAGTGAATGAAGAAATTGCAGTCCAAGGACGAAGAAGAAAATAGGTTCGCCTGGAAAGGTTGGGAAAGCACGGACGAGGGTCTATGGAAAAGCGTTACGGATCCCACTTCGAAACAGGTCTTCGAGCCGTTCATCGAAATAGCCGGAGAAGTGTTAATCGAGCAATTGGAGCTGACTGTACACGAAAAACATATGTTGGCAATAATGTTGGAACTGTCCAAACTAGACGGCAGAAACAAAATGAAATTCTTGTTGGATTTTAAAATGAAAGCGCTTCGTGTCGGAGAGGAGAAAAGAATCACAGTACGATTTACGAATGACGACACGCAAGTGCACTTTGTGGTATACGACCCTAAAACAACGGCGGTGGTTACTTTGTTACAACTTTCGTTTATGGAATAGTCCGAGCTCTACAAACACTTTGTGAGCATCGATAAACTCATGGGGAAAGTTTCCAAAGACGAGAAAATATTTCTCTATTCAGACTGCCTCTGTGTGGATCGCACCAACTGCAGTAAAACCACCAGTAACAAAAATAAAATTTTCCTTCATTCATGAGCACAGTCCCTTGTAGGTAGGTATCGTCTACTTCGAAAAGGTTTCGTTGAAGGCAGACCCGGTATTGTAGTAGGTCTGTTTGGGGGGCGGGGCAGTGAGAACAATAGAATACGATGGTTTTTGTGGCCAGTCCGTCGTCCTAGTACTTTGCATCTACTTTTGGGCATTTTCAACCATTTTCCGGGCATTTTTCATGTTATTTTCTGCTTTTTGACGCCCTACCGTTGCTTCTACAAACCAATTGATGGAAAATTTTTTGTGGAGAATGACATTCTGAATATTTTTGTAATCCATCTTCTTAACAAAATATATATATTTTGGTCATTACAGGCATATTCGGGCATTTTCGACCATTTTCCGGGCATTTTTTAGGTTATTTGCTGCGTTTGACTCTCTACCGTTGCTTCTACAAACCAATTGATGGGAAATTTTTTGTGGAGAATGACGTAATGAACATTTTTGTAATAATCTTCTTAACAAAATATTTATACTTTGGTCATTACATGTATTTTCGGAAATTTTCGGGCATTTTTCGGGCATTTTTCGGCATTTTCGGCCAGTTATTGATAAAATATCTTTTCAGAACAGGCAAATTCGGATTCACCGTACCCTAAATAGGTTAACAACACTTGTTCCCAGCTTTAACCTCAAAATGCGTTATAAACGTAAAACTAAGCACTTTTTCAAATATATCCTCCAGCCTACAGTGTCCAGTTACTAAAAAGAGTGGTCCCTTATACTGGCTCTCCAATCACTTGGAGGGAGTGACAGATGGAAGAGGGTATACAGCAGCCCTTTGTGTACCTCTGATAGAATGATAATGTTGCAGCACGATTAGTAAAGATCAGTAAACAGCAAAAGATAACCTAACGAAAACGACGAAGAATAAAAGAATGCCGCTAAAAATTAAATGTGGAATAGAAAGTACATCTAATAAACTAGACATGATGTTTTTTTAATGTTTAAACTTGAAGAATTAATGAAGTTTAGTGACGCGTACGAAAATCGATAAAGTTCAATATATTATAAATCAAATAAAAATCAGAAAACGGTGTGAATACAAGAAGCAAAATCTACATTGTGGATTGTGAACTACAGTTTAAAAAACCTTTAAATATGAGATGGTTGCAAAAAAAAATAAAAAAGTCCCTAAAGTAACCAGTTTGCTTTAATTCATTAAAACATGCTGTAGAAAGAACACATCACTCGTAAGTATCCGTTGCCACTAGAATTCTAGATTAGTTAAAACTTACGTGCAAAAGTTAAATTAAGTGTAGCCAATGTGATCTAGTTAAAATAACAAAGAGTAAAAAAAAATAGGTTTGTAGAACTAATTTCTAGACTGTTACATATAACGTTTTTTTGTAATAAAATAATGTGTTATGCCTTACAGTAAAACGAAAGTGGACAACTACACACTAGTGTGTGCTACCCTTCATAGTAGGGTTATACATTTGACCATTAAAAAACTAGATGAAGTATGTTAACCCTTGCCGAAGGTATGGTGGGGTGGGGGACTAATTAACCTTGCGTGTAGGAAAATCTGGTTAGAAAAACACGCAAAAGGAAGGAAAAACACACAAAAACACTCAAATAAACCCATGGAAGTTGCCCATAAACCCATTAAATTATCCACTGTTGAATGTTGATGTGGGGTGGTACATGAAGTCCCGTACCACTGCCGTATTCAGTCTCCCATGCATCGGTCCATCAGTGCGCCCTCCAGCTAATTTGCGTGGTAACTTAGCACGTTGGAGGAGATACGAATCCAGATTTAATCAGTTGCAAACCCTTGTTCGGCTGCGCTACGTTTCTGAAATTTGGTTGTTATATAGAAATGGACAATAATGCTTGGCTATGTACTGGAACATTCTATAAGTAGTTTAGCTTGGTAGTTAAAGACAGTATGGCCTTTGTGCAGTGTTGTTGAATACCCCTTTACGACGTTGTACCAAAGATGTTTGCTCTTTTTCTTATTTTTTATTTTTTGGACTGTGACTCTCACCGGAATGAGACGTGTTCTTGTCCCTTAGTAATTTTTAAGGGCTGTCTCCTGCTACGGAATTAGGCCTAAATGCAAAATGACTTGTTCTATTCTAAGGAAATAACTTTGTCTGCCTTACAAAAGTTAACTTACTGTTAATATTTACAGAGTACCGATAATTATCTTAATAATAAATAACGGTAAAGTCAATATCGTACAGAAAATAAATTTTCCTAGGCTAGGACATAAAATGGCAACAGTTCAGATCGAAGGGCAATCGACAAGGATTAACATGCCATTTTCCCATTTATGTGTAAAATAAAAGCAGTGGACTTAAAATTCGTAATAAATAATAATTATATTGTGTTTAACCATGTACAAAATGGTAAGGAGCACGACGTGCAATACTATTGGGAATTTAAAAGTCACAGAGCCATAGTTACCGGAAAATCTAGTGCAAAAGCAAGCCACTTCAAAAAACGTCTGAGGCATGATTTTTTGAACAGAATGGTGTAGAGTTTCACATATGTGAAGTCACGATCATCTTAGGTAAAGAATTCCAAGGGTGAACCATACTCACAGCAATGAAATTTCTCCCAAAATCAAGGTTTGTCAATACCACTGCCAGCTTAAACGAGTGACCACCGTTGATTTTGGTAGGGCAAGGGGCAAAGAAAGGCATATCAACCGCCATAAAACCTCTAACGATGTTAAAGGTTAAACATAAGCCCGTGCACAATCTAAGCAGTTCGAGTGACTCTACTCTCACTATGTGCAGACATACGCCGTAAGGGAGATCTTTTAGGAAAGGAAGGCGTTTTGTGAAGCGATGCTCAACCAATTCAACAAGGTCTATTAGAGATCAGATCAGGCAACCAGACCCGACTCGCAAACTCAAGTAGAAGTCTAACAAAGACCTTAAAAGCCTAAGTCCTAACCAGTAGATTTCCAAAACTAAAGCAGCGTTCAACAAATTGCCGTGTGCGTATATGCTTTAGCAACAATTAAGCTGTAGTGTGTGGGCGATTTAAGGTACGCTGTAAGATGAACACTGAGGTGATACATCTTGAAAACACCCTGTAGTGAGAGGTCCTGCAAATAATAAAGACTGATGACGTCGTGACAACCAATATGGAAGACCTGACACTTGGAAATAGAGAGAGGAAGCTGCCATGTCTTGCTCCAATCCGAAACTGCCAGAATACTCTAAACAATGGCGGAAGATTCAGCAGCCTGGTTTATGAGCTGTCCCCAGCTTGAACTGCCTGCGAATTTGAACTGGTAAGTCGAAGATGTTCGTAACTCAGCTCTTCAAGAAAGATCACTAAGAATAACGGCCGATGTACGCACCCATGCAGTACACCCATGCTAATGGAGACAAGAGCAGAGCAGGATTTACCGATTATGACCCTCTGCTATCTGCCAAACAACAAGACCTTCATTTCTCTCAACTTACAACTGACAATGCCAAGGCCTTCACACTTCAGAAGGGGTTTTTAAAGGACGACGGACTCAAAGGCCTTTTGAAATCAAAATAGACCACGTCAGATGAGACACCCAATTCAAGGGCATCAGTCCAAAGATCAAGGCAACAAAGTAGCTCACAAGTAGTGGAACGACCATGCAATAACCCGAACTTATCATCAGAAAGATGACCATTATCCAACAGGAAGGCTCAACAAGTGCTTTTTTATCGTATTCACGGATTATGACCCTCTGCTATCTGCCAAACAGCAAGACCTTCATTTCTCTCAACAGACTACCGACAATGCCAAGGCCTTCGCACTTCGAAGGAGTTTTTAAAGGACGAGGGAGTCAAAGGCCTTTTTGAAATCAAAATAGATCACGTCAGATGGGACATCCAATTCAAGGGCATCAGTCCAAAGATCAAGGCAAAAAAGTAGCAGACAAGTAGTGGAACGACCAGGCAAGAACCCAAACTTATCATCAGAAAGATGACCATTTCCCAACAGGAAAGGCAACAAGTGGTTTTTAATAGCAAATTCCGATGTTTTACAGGGAACTGAGTTAACGGAAATAGGCCGTTGATTGTTTGGGTCAGCTGGGTCACCCGTCTTAAAGATGGGAACGAAGTTTGCAGTAGACCACACAGTCGGAAAGTGGGTGTATCCAGAGAAATCCGATAAATAAAATAATGGGGAATATTGATCTCATACGCGATATTCCGGTAAAAAAAAAGAAGAATAGCCATCAGGGTCAACAGAGTGATGGAATTTAAAACCTATTAAAGTAGACCGCACGTGTTCCATAATAAACTTGATATAGCCGCAGAATGTTTTTGGTCTATACAAAATTTGGGGGGGGGGGACAAGACAGCATCCCATCGTCTGCAATACCATTTGATGGAAAAAGAATAAATTGATTTCTACTTAAAACGTCGTGGACTGCATCTGATTCCAGCCTGATAGCGGTAAAAATGAAACAGTGCAGCAAGTTTTCCTTCTCTAATAATTTTCACCTCGAGAGAGAAGCCACAGACGGTCACAAGGCGAGCATATTCCTCCGAAAAACAGTCTTAAGCTAGACGGTCCCTTGGTGACCCTGACACTCGAAGACACCTCAAAAGACCAAGTTTTTTTCTGGCCACTTTCCTAATATTGGCTGATAAACACCAACTTGACCACATGGTGGGAAAGATTTACCACGAGAGTGTTTTACGCATTGCCAATATCCAGGAATCAGGACCACGCAGAATCCACCCCATCACAATAATGGAACATGGAATTTTGCCAATTCACAAGGCTCAATTCGTGCTTAAGATGGTCAAAGTCAATCCTGCCCATGCGAATAAGTGTTGATTTAGCACCAAAATCTGTGCAGCTTACATAAAAGGTTACCATACAGTGATCAGTCGACCCAAGATGCTCACCCACATCTACATCATAGATTAAACTCTCCTCTTGGTAGAATATTAGATCGAATATATTTTCGTCATGAGTACGTTTATGAACAGGCTGTGTAAGACCCAGTGGACGGATGTGGACCAAGAAAGAATGGTGATGGTAGTTTGATGTGGTATTGTAGCCTCAGTCAACAGTGGAGAGATCAAAATCACCCAAAACCATAGTTTGGTACCTGGAGTCAACACTAGAAACAATAAAATGGCACAAATTTTCAACCAAACGCCACTGCAGCTGTTTGGGAGATACCCAGTGATGAATTTAGGGTTAAGTTTGGGAAAAATTATAGTAAGTGCCTCTGACAAACTGGATCTGTTCTCACAGTAAACAGCTAAATCAGTCCTATGTAAAATGACCAAGCCCCCTCCACGCTTATCATGATCATAGCAGGTAATATCTTAGTCTAGAGTCTAGGCGCCCCACAACCATGGCATCGGTAATAGAAGGGGTTAGCCATGACTCCACAATAAAGAGCAGATCATCAAGGACCGCCGTAGAGGTAGCGGTCCTTATGTAAGCCTCAGCATGAACTTCCACGTTAAATGTCAAACTTTGAACTCCTATAGTTTCGTCCAGAATTGACATGTACCAACGAAATTCGGTATTTGGGGTCGTGTCGTAACTATTTCACTGCATTACAAATTTAGATGACAACAATCGAACCGTCCACAATAGGGCCATTTGTTGTTATTGTTGTTGTTGTTGTTGTTGGGACTCTTTCCCCTTACCTGGAGAGCGAACCACTGAACCGATTTTCAAGTTCTATGGCTTAAAACGTAGGTATGGACAAGGTCTAGGGTCTTTCACAGGCTATTTTAATGTAACTGCAATATTCTTGACACGAACAGTCATGGTCTACAACTTTAAAGTTGTGAAATAGGCTACAACTTTTGCTCTCACTTAAACAACGAACCAATGAACTGATTTTCAATTTGTATAGCTTAAAATGTAGGTATTAATACCGACCAGGGCCTTTTGAACACGATTTTGATGTGACTGCAGTATTCTCGTCGGCAGAGCAATTATTATTGCAGAGCACTGGGCTGAAATCATTAAAGTTGTTGTTGGGGCTCTTTGCAGTCACCTGGAGTTCGAACCACTGAACCGATTTTCAAGTTTATAGCTTAAAATGTAGGTATGGATAAGGCCTAGGGCCTTTTGCATGCTATTCTAAAGTAACTACAATATTCTTGACACGGAAAGCCAAATAGGCTACAACTTTTGCTCTCACGTGGAGATCGAACCAATGAATCGATTTTTTATTTGAATAGAATAAAATGTAGGTATTAACACCGACCTTTTGAACATAATTTTGATGTGACTACAGTATTCTCGTCGGCAGATCAATTATTATTGCAGAGCACTGGGCAGAAATCATTAAGTGGAGTTTCAAATTTTTGCAAATTGAGCTAAAATCATGAAATTTGGTACATAAATCTTTATTAACAGTAAAAATTGAAACAGCTATGGACCTCCATGAAATACCCCAACTGCCTTCAGTGCCCCCCTAACTTCTCCCCAGAACGCCCTTGCGCCCCCTCCCAGGGGCTTGAGCAACAATACAGATCAAGCTAAAACATGAAATTTGGTATACAAGTCATTCTTCGAATCAGCCATGGAACCCTCATAAAATACTCCCAAAGGGGTCGCAACACCCCCCTGTGCCCACTCACTGAGGTTTGACTCACAAATTTTTGCAAATCGAGCTAAGAGCTTGAAATTTGGTACAAAGTCATTCTAAGCATTAGAAGTCGAACAAGCCATAGAACTCCCATGAAATACACCAAAGAGCCCCCAGCACCCTCCTGCACCCCCATCATTGTGGTTTGAATAACAAACTCTTGCAGATCGAGCTGAAAGCATGAAACTTGGCTCACAAGTCATTCTTAGCATTACAAATCAAACCAACAATGGAATTCCAATGGAAATCCAATGACATCTCCTTGGACTGAGTCTTAGTGAGGGAGTACTGAAGATCAGAGAGCCTGTAATCAATAGACAGCAAGTCTAAATCTTTTTCAATTGTGGAGCAGTCCATAAGTGCCTTAAGTCTTTCAGTTGTAGTTCGAAGATCATCATGAAGGGGAATAAGAGCTGCCAAAGTAGATCTGTGGTAACTTTCACCAAAAGAACATGGTGAGGTACCGACGGCAGCAAAAAATGTAGATCTCCGGTTTTTTCTTCATACATGGCTAACATTGGATTTACTACATTAGCCAAGTTAATTTAAATAAATTCCTGAAACTCCTGCAGGTCAGACTCCTGAAACTATCAAAGAAATCCTCCTAATTTCTGTGTGGTTTCTATGCGAAACTGCGGGTAATATTTTTCAGGACATCCCTTTAAAATGTCAGGATACTCACACCTCAGACAGTTCATAGCATGGTTTACCTAAATTAGCAACTTGGTGTAAACTTAGAGTAGACTCTTACTCTTATTAATCCTTGGTTTTACTGATATAGAAAAACCAATGGTAAACTAGGTGAAAAACAGAATATCACACTGCATTCAGGAATCATGATTGCATCATGGTTACATTATTCATTAGATATCTGTCTATCCTGTATTTGCATACCATGGCTTTTTCCATTGTATCCTAAATGTAATACATTCAAAGACTCGATTTTAAGTTTGAAATATGAAATGTAATAAATATTTACTAAATAGATAGTTTTTTAATACTATTCACTACCACAGTTATTTAAATAACGAAGTACACAGATTAAATAGAAGAAAATCTGTGGCCTTGGAGATATGGCCCAGACACAAAGAGAATGTGAGATAAGTGCTGAATTCTGTTCTTCTCAGTCCAGGTCACGTCATCATAGTGAAGTATAGATTCATATTGTAGGCTTCTCCTATCTCATTATTTTTAGTACATGATTTTTCGCTCCTGTATTATTGCATTTCCTTTATTCTTGTATAATATTAACTAATGTTACATGTTGTTTATAAATGCACGGAAATAATAAGAACTAAATCTTTAACTGACTACAAGACTCTACAGTGAACAATGATTTGAAATTAAAAAGTCCCTTCTGAGTAACTAATTTCCTTATTAACATATTTGTGCAGATTTTTCTGTTGGATCAGTATGGGTCAATGGATGACATACCATTGCCTAAACCAGGTCTACCACGCTCAGACAGAGAAATATAGATCGTTTATACCACTAAAAGATTAGAGAAAAGCTGATCCACTTGTGGCACAGCACCGGGAGATTGTTATACCATAGTTTGACCTAGGTATGTTAGCATCTGCTTATGATGGAAATTATATAAAGATAAAGTTTTGACGCTTTTAAAATTATGACAGAATTTACTCGCTCATAAAAAGTTTCTCAAATGTAAAATAATAAAGCAATATAATAACTTGTACACCAGGCAACTAAGATCAACTTTAGTGGCAAACAATAAAATAGAAATCTGAAACCCCTTTCTATTAACCCTTAATGGTTTGGTGGGTATATAATTCTATTGATTAATACTGAGCTCGTCCTTCATAACAATACACTCTAGGTTTCTTGGACGGTGGGTTCCTGTTGTAGTTATTTAGAGCAATAATTTTACAGTATAACAGCAGAAGATCACTGCTACCTTAGTAAAAGCTACTGAATGAATTCAAAGGTAATATTCTATAGTTACCAGTGTTTGTTTTACAGGTATTAGACTAATTTGGGTAATTCCATCATGTTTTAAAATTCGTCAAACCGCAACGGGATAAATACTCCCTGTGGATCATTCCACAGACAACAAACTGGACAGACATGGATGCTAACTTACACAGCTATGTAATGCAAATCAGGTTGGTTACGAATAAAAAGCACAGGGTTTTTAGCAACATCAGTGCATTAACAGTGCGTGGCAGTAGCCCATATCTTGCATACAATTTGTAATTACGCAGTTATTGATTTCAGCGTTTTTTTAATTTTTTTATTTTTTTTTATTTTAAATTAAATTAAATGATAGGTTGCACGAAGTACTAATGTACTTGTTTGTGCAAACAATAACTAACATACTGTTGAACAATTATTTTACATTATCGACATCAATTTTTCACTTAACACAAACAAAACAAAACAAAAACACATTCAATTATCTTAATTAGTTATCAGCATTAATATTTTACTTAACACACAAAAAAAAATAAACACATTCAATTATCTATATTAGTTATCAACATTAATATTTTAAATAACACAAAAGAACACATTCAATTATCTTAATTAGCTATATACATTAATATTTTACTTAATACAAAAAAAATACATTCAATTATCTTAATTAGTTATCAACATTGATCAACATTAAACACAAAAACAGCCAGTTTAAAGAGTGAAATAAAAATGAACCAAACAAAAAAAAATATGTCTTTTCGTAGGCTACCTGTTTTATGTATTTATTTATCATTTTGTTTATTTAGTAAATAGTTTTTAGTTTGAAGTTTTAAATTTCCAAACGATGTAATATTACGACATTCCCTAGGTAATTTGTTAAAAATGAAAGGAGTAAAATACTTAGTTGACATTTTCCCAAAATTGTTCCTCCAAAGTGGTAATTTGTGCCTAACTGATTCAGCTCGTAGGCTGCTATTATTTCTTTGAGTTTTTAAATGATTTTCCATTTCAAAATAGTTTTTTGTTATAATCAAGTAGGCTCTTAGGCTATCGATATTAAGAATTTTGTGATCAAATTTAACTTTTTTTACGTTTATTTTTTTGCTGTCCTGGAAAAGAACACGCATAATTTTATTTTGAATTTTCTGCACACGCGTCAATAAGGTATTGTTTGTTAAGCCATAAATCTCAATACCATATCTTAGGTGTGATTCGACCAGTGTATCATACAGCAGCTTACGATTTTTTAAATCCAGAACTCGTCGCAGATGATATAATTTAGTTGTGTTCCAGTTTAGTTCCAGTTGTGATCAATATGTAAGCCTAAATATTTGGCAGTATTTACCTTTTTAAGATTAGTGCTGTTATTTAAATCGCCAATGTTATGTACTGGATCTTTGTATAATAATATATTCTTTTCTTCAACATTTTTTGTATGAGCTGTTTTAATTTCCAAGTAAACTGTTTTTTCTTCACTGATATAAACTTCGTTTATACAGGACCAAATCTGAACTTTGTCGAAACTTTTTTGCAAACTTTTTATCATTTTTTCATAATTGTGGTCAAAACAAATGTCGTCTGCAAAAAGTGTTAAGTTTTTTAGATTATCATCAATATCATTTATGTAAACTAAAAATAACAAAGGTCCCAAGATTGAGCCTTGTGGCATTCCCTCACTTATTTGCATACTATCACTTTCTGTAGTGCTAACTTTAGTAATACTGTTTCTGTTTATTAGATAACTTTGTAAGATTTCGTGCATTTTTCCTCTAATACCGTAAGTTTGTAGCTTTGCAAGTAGGATATTTCTGTCAATAGTATCAAATGATTTTTGGAGATCCACTAAAATAACTCCAGTAAATGTGCCATTATTTAGTGCTGTCACAATTTTTTCGTTCAAATGTTTTAATGCTTCAGTTGTTCCTTTATTCTTTTGAAAACCTTATTGTTTCTTAGAAAAAATTTTAAATTTTGTTAAGAATGTTTGCATTTTTATTGCACAAAATTTCTCAATAATTTTGTTTATTGCTGGCAATAAAGCAATTGGCCTATAGTTGTCGTATTGTTGTTTATTTCCCTTTTTATAAATTGGGCGTAAAATTTGTATTTTCAGTTTATCTGCCCAAATTTCCTTATCAATGATAGCGTTAATTAGTATACAAAAAAAACTAGCACTATTGTTTACTGATAGTTTGAAGTTTTCCAGTAGAAAACCGTCAGATCCTAAAGCCTTGGTTGCGTGAATTTCCCTCAGTATATTAACAATGTCATTTTCGGTGGCGGAATTTATAAATATAGACTTTTGGTGAAGTTTTTTCCGTTTGTTTCAATTCTATTTTGCTTGTTTCTATTATATTTTTCTTTTAATTTTTGTGTTTGGTTTACAATTGTTTCATTAAATTTATTGCAAGTTTCTTTTAAGTCTTAGCCTGTAAAATTTTTTTTAACATGTTCATCGATATTATCTTTTGGCTTCCCAATTAGTTCATTATTTGTGGTCCATATATTTTTAGTATCTTTATTTTTTCTAAAATTTGATTTTTATAGTAATTTTGTTTGTCTGTCATTATTTGCGTGGTTACTTCTTTTTTTAGTTCTTTGTATTCCTTTTTCATTTCATTATTTAGTAGCCTGTTTTTTTTAAATTTTTTTCCATAACTTATTTTTCTTTTCAATTAAGGTGACAGTTTGCTTTGCTATCCATTTTTTCAAAAATTTGACCTTGGGCTCATTTTTATTACTTATGTAAGTATTTTTTTTATTTTCCTTATAAATCTTATCAATTTTTTTTTCAATTTCGTCATAAATTTGGTTTGGGTCAGTAATGTCTTTTAAGTAGTTCCAGTCAATTTCCTGTAATTTTTCCACTATTTTTTTGTTATCATATCTAACTCTTTCAGATGATTCAACGTTTTTTTCTTGTTTTACAATTTTGTCAGTATGTAGCACAATTCCAGTAAAATAGTGATCTGCTATTTTCGTGCAAACTGTCAGTCCAGTGCTGTTGACTTTGTTTGTTTTAGCTAAAATATGGTCAATACATGATTCAGTTACTTCATTTCTTTTTATTTCTTGCCTAGTAACCGTTTTAGTTTTTTGCTCATAGCCTAATTGTGCTACTTTTGTTTCGTAATCTTCACATCTATTTACTTTCATTTTATTTTTGTGATCAATAATATCAATATTCATATCCCCTAAGATAATAATATTTTTCACATTTCCCATAAGTTTTTAGATTTTAGACAGTTCTTTAGCAAATTTTTTTTATTTGTTCTAGGTTGCCTGTACAGTGATAAAAGTACTAATTTAATGTTATTCCACTTTGTCTCGGTTATCAGGCAGTCATTAGTATCTAATTTAATTTTTTGTGTGATCACAAATGTATTTTTTCTGATAAAATAACATAATTCCACCACCTAATTTTGTATCTTCTCTTGTAATGCTAAATTGTTCATAGTTTTGCATTTTATATAAATTAGTTTCAGCTTCTTTTATTCCAATTTCTGTTAGTAATATCATATCCCAGTTTGTATCCATAATTTGTAATTCATACTGTAACAAATTCCAATTTTTCCGTAAACTACGTATGTTAACATGTATTACTTTAAAATTTTCCTTACAATGAAGTTTATATTTTACCAGTAGCTGTGGAACTGCAACCGAGTCCTCACAAATCACATTTGAATGCTCATTACTTTCAGCCATTTACACTTAAGTCATTTTCCATTTTTATTATTTTGATTGCTTTGTCACCTTCTTGTGCCCTCATTTTAATTTTGCCATCAGCAAACCACACAAATTTGATATTATTGTCACGGGCAAATGATTTTGCCTTCCAAAATAATTGCCGGTTTTTAGGCGTCATATGTTCATTTACGTGAATTCTTGTATTGTTGCCATTTTCAAAGCAATTATTGTTGGTTACTACCTTTTTCCTGTTTTTAATCCACTGGTCTCTATCTGCCCTAAACTTGAATTGTAGCACAATAGACGGTAACCGATCAGGGTTTCGATTTGGCACACGGTGACCTTTATCCACTTGTATAGCACTATAGTTTGCTACCCCAAAGTTTTCGCTAGTCGGCTGACCGTGTCGTGTAAATTTTCATTTTCGCACGTATCTACCCCCGATATTTCTACATTTATGTTTCTTTCGTATTGTGCTTGTTCATCTTGTTTTAATTGCATTTGATCCACTTTTTTTTGTGTGACTATGTGTTCTTGACTGACATTTTCCGCATGAACCAATCTTTCTTTCACGTCTTTTAATTCTTCTTTCAATTGTTCATTTTCTTTTTGTAAATCATTTACAGTGTTGTTTAAAAAGTCAATAGCTTTTGTTACCTCCTTCATTTCTTGTTTCAACTCCATTAGGCTAACTACTTTCTTCTTTATGTCGTACAGCATTTTTTTTATTTCTGCCATTTCTGTTGTTAACGTAGTTTGCTCACTCGGTGAAATAACATTTACTTCGTTCTGTTTATTTTTATCTTCCATCATTTGATTTTGTGCTCCATGAGTTGCAATTTCACTCTCACTGTGGTAACAGTGGTAACAGTTTTTTTTCCATTTACTAATTATACAGGTTCATGTTATCTTTACGCCTGATGGTCGTTCAGTTAGTTTGTTACTCCCATGGTGTAAAAGATTGTTGTTAGTAACATAGATGATGAGAACGATGGCAACCACATGCCCAATCCAAGAGCATTTAAGTTCAGGTTGTGCAAAACGTGTGCTTTAGAATATAATGTCTGTCGATGCAGTAGGTATTAGTAGCTTATTTATATGAATATTTTGTACGAATTTGTACGAACTCATTTTTCCACACGAAGCTCGCTGACTAAAAACTGTTCAGTGTATAAAAAACAGATGTAATCTTAAAAAAAAACTTTGTTCTCTAAAGGAACAGATACAAGTAAAACACGTGTAAGCCATCAGCATCGCATTAATATGTCGAAAAGAATCTCCAACATCCCAAAAATAAAGCTAGACTTTCTTTTTCACGTATTAGTGCGACACTGATGCTTACATGTCGTTTTTTTGTATCAGCTCCTTTAGAGGATTTGATTTTTTTAGGGCTAACATTCGTATGCATAAGCGTTTTGTAATACAAATATCTATTATTTTTTCTTGGAGATAATTCAGGTAAATTAAAAAAGTAGATTCTGGATTGGGATAATAGAGATGAATGCTTTTTTAGATAAATCAGCCACATTAAAGTGCTGTTCAAAAGGCCCTGTTCAAGGTGCTGTTCAATTAGTAAGTAATCAGAACGGAAGTGACTCACAGATCACGTGACCAACCGGAAGTGATGCCATGAGCCAAGATGACGGCTCCATAGCTGAAAAATGGTGCCTCTTTTAGTTTCGGACTGATCAAAAACCAACAAATTGTGACCTTCCAGCCTACCCCTGACAGTTAATGGAATAGCCCAACAAAATGACAAAGAATGATTGAGGTATAGAACGTCGTCAGGTTCGGTTTTGGACTGACCACTAAACAAGTCTATACATTTAAACGGGACGGAAAGCCAATGGGCTCGAAATTGGTTAACTAAATACAGATGCAAACCTATTTACGTTGCCTTTTGGACTTATATGTCAAACTGCCTGAGCGGGGAACTGCCTGACGGCCGTGTCAATCTGCCTTAGCGGTAGGACCTTGGCCTTTGATTTCAGAGGTCGTGGGTTCGATTCCCCGCTCAGGCAGTTTGACATATAAGTCCAAAAGTCAACGTAAATAGGTTTGCATCTGTATTTAGTCAAGTCTATACAGGTAGAAAGATAGTATTAATGGTCACACACCGGACAACGTTATTCAATACTCGTAAAAGGTGTCAGATCAGTTAATTACATCACATTACTTGTATAAACTCATTTTCGTTCATTACCACCTAAACATAAGACCCATTGTCTTTTATGCAACATATTGCGACTTTCCTTCCTCATTGGTCCAAGAAACCCCTCCCACCCCACTACAATATTTAAAATGGTATGTAAAGTTGGAGAAGCGACACCATCATACTATGTTGTGCCAAGATGTCCATTAATCTCTATACACCTTCTGGACATGAGCAGACGTACGAGAGAGAATGGGAACACAGAGGAACGTTAGTTGTAAGGTAAGATTCTTAGATTTAGAGATGCAGTCGATAAAATGACAGAATTCACCGATTCAGTGATGAGCTCATAATGAGCCCGAAACGTCGGATTTTTACTGTTGTTACATGTGCACCTTGCTGGTTTTTCATTTCTTCATCATTAAATCTCATCTTGAAAAACACGTGTCTATAACTGGAAACCTGGACAAGACCCACTGGAAGAACATAGAAAAAACATAGAAAAAGCATAATGCAGAGAAAAAGCATAGAGAAAGTTCATTTCTAAAGCTACTTCCCAAAGGTAACTGTTTCGTTGAACACAACAAAAAGAGCATATGTATCTTCAAGGGCAGGACGAATGTGATTGTGGTTGTATGAAGCGAAGCACATGACCACTGCAATCATTCAAATCCGACTCGTTCCAGTTTCGACTGTAACACTGTAGTAGAAGCCATATACAGAAGGATGGAGCATCACACTCGAATTTATCAAAGATGGATATGCGTATCAGTAGAAAGACCTCTCTAGAAACTGTGGTAGTTATCCTATTTGTGTTTGGCATAGCATACCAACTGTAAAATGGCCTCCAAAACCAAGACAAGTACATCGACCTGGACGTGGAGGAATGCTTAGAAAAAAATTAACATCGGTGTTGGAACCATGCTATTATCGCAATGTGCAAAAGCTGACAAAACAGGTGTCTTTCCTAAACTTACGTATAACAGAGAAAGACGTGTGCATCATCCCTTGACACATGCATGAAATGAAAGATTCGTATGTACATTTAAAATCAATCATTACTCACGCCACTAATGCAACATTGAATAAGAAATGAATAAAGATGTATCAAGTGTCTGTCCTTTTCATTTCAACGCTCTGGCAACGAGTCAGTATAAACACACTACAAATAAGACAAATAAACATTTTTGTTGTGTGTGTATTTTGAAATATTTTTTGTTAGAAATATTCGAAAGAAGAGAGCGAAAGGCAAAGAAAGTAAAAAATTTTAACAAAGTACTTGACGGGAGCGAAAACCAATCACTCATGACTGGAGCAAAATTTGAAATATGCTAGGTCACACATAAAATCCTATTTTTGTTCATTTCCACCTTAAAATAAGGTAACATGGTGTTTGGAACAGTCTGCGGTGCTTTTCTCCCTATTCTCCTTTCCACCCAATGCAGAAGGAAGCCTGGACGCAGCTACACCTACTGGACTGTGTCACTGAATAAATACAACTATTTCATTTCAAAGTAGAAACAGCCAAACCGTGTATCTCATGCTCGCCAAACATAATCACATACTCGACATCCATTATGGAATATTGCGACAATTGGAAAATAAGGGGCACAAAGAGTTGGAACAGCGAGGGCAAAATATAGTCTCATTAAACAATTGAGAAGAGAGTAAAGGGTCAGATCGTAAGGCTCCTCAATGGATGTAGAGCCACACATCACTGCCGCAGTTCAATAAGCAACAGAAAAGTAGAACTATCTCATGAGCTCGACAAAAATAAAACAATCTTGTGTCCACACGAAACAAAATGAAGGAATCTATTGCAAAATAGAAACATTGTCAAACAACAGTAAATATAACACCAAACTGGATACAGTAATGACACAAATGTGGAAACATTTATTTGCATCAAAATAACGTGTAAAATCTGAAGTGACGCGGTCGAATGGTGGGCATAGACAATAAAAACATGGTACGTGTCAATAAGCCAGCCGTACAACCCTTGCGCAATAGAAATGACGAATAACAGCAATAAAAATGAAAGAATTGCAATTAGCGGTCATAGACAAACTCAAATGTGAAAACATAATGACGATAAAGATGAGACGTGAAAATAAATGTTTTTTATTATCAATATACCCCTGAAACTAGGCCAATAAAACCAATAAAAAGGCTAATTAAAGTTGTGCACGCAGTCACACATCCACTCGGTACAGTTCGACACAGCTTGTTAAGATCCTGTGTGTCATCACATTGCATAAGCACGAACCAAAATACAGGCCTATTAATATTTTTTCTCATATTTTATGCCGTCAAAAGTGTTTATCAAGAACGAAAGTTATAGGTTTGCAGGCGAACAGCTACCACTCTATTCCTACCATATTGAAATTACTGAATAACGGGTAAATTTAAATCGACGTGTGATGTAGTATTTTATTAAATGATATTCAAGGCTCTGATTAATAACTATTTAATTTGTTTCCTCGTAGCTTCAACAGACAAATTATATTATTAATACCATTGGTATTCTTGTTTTAATATGGCAAAACAAATAACTGTACTTTTGAGGCGCACATTGATGGATTATTCCAGGAATAATGAATTCATCACATGTACACTATTCAAAGAACCACAGGCGCAATTGTGTATGACATTGTATGCAAACAATCCCACCGACTATACACATACCGATCAAAGCGTTTGTTTTAAATTACAAAAATGGAACGAAATGACCCCACATTTCGACAGATGGTCGATAGGTACGGCAGCTCCGTTGGCAGCTTTATATATATATATATATATATATATATATATATATATCAGGACCTTGGCCTACGATGGTTCTCTATATGACAAAGAAATGTTAATTCGACATACCCCACACCAAATTTCGAAGGCTTTCTATTGCTATATTAAAACGCAAAATATCAATAATTATATAATAACACGAGCCAATACCTAAATTCACTGCCAAAAACCTCATTCGCCCGTTGGCCACGGAAGCATCGACTTCTCCTCCCCCACGTCCAGTTAAGATAACAAAGAGATGGCACAGCCGTAGCCAGGCCCCAACAAACAACTGGCTAGCCTACAGTGTATCCTTGCTGTACTCACCATCAGACAAGAATCTGTGTGCTACCTTTTTAGACTCGCAGACTGCAGAGTTTCAATTAAAATCCTAATATATTGTATCATATCGTCAACGACTGAGTTTCTACTGCGTTTCCAGAATCCCGTGAACGAAGACACAGTTATTGGCATTTTGAAGACTGTGTTTACAAGTTCCCTCTTCGGTGTGACACCTCTCAAGACAAAAACCATTCGAAAGAACTGTTCGATTGAATTTTACAAAAAAGACCGTGTTCCACAAGAAAATTTCCCCGATGATGAGAAATTGCTTTTAAGTTTTGATGCGCTACTACCAGACTGGCTCGCTAAACATTCAGATCATGTATATGATCTCACAGATCCGTTTATTCTCTAATTTGCTAAACTTTATCCCTATCCAGCGGCCCGCATAATAAACTCTCTGTATTGTAACAAGCACAACAATCAATGCACCTATGTATACCGTAGCCTGTGATAAACATCCTGCTCGAGTCACAGGTTCGTATTTATTCGCTGTATTAGACTATAAGGATTTTTATATTTTATTTAAATAATATCCTGAAAATTACTGGCCTTAGGGGGGGGATGAGGCTTAATGGCGCGTCGACAGCTTGGTCATTAGCGCCAACCTCAGTCACAGTGCAGTGGTCCGGGTTGCCACTGCACCACACATTACAGAGATATTATTCAAACCCCTAACCTAAATCTTGTCATACATCTGTACCTCCTGCAAAAATTGAAAAACACCGGACAGGAGGACAGACTTATCGCCCAATTGACGCACAATGTCATGCGGAAGATGGAAATGACGACGAAAACCATCAAGATGGCAACAATCAACAAGGAAGTGCCGGACCGTAAGTGGCCGCCGACACCAATAACATTCAGGAGGATCAACCCCCCGCAAAAGGAAACAGTGAGTAAGTCGAGTGTGACCAATGTGCAAACGGGCCAACACCACCTCCTCACGGCGACTGCGGCGACACGCCGAGTGCCATTCCTCAACAGTGCCTTTAATAGCTCGTAATTTATTGCCGTTCTGTCCATCCCACTGGCCTTAGGCCTTAAATAAAAAGGAAAATAATCTAGTTTATGCCTTAAATTAATAAAAATGAAACTAATATAGTTTAGGCCTTAAATAAAGCAAAACTAGAATGAAAACTAGTCCATTGGTGAAAAAAAATTCCATTCCCTGGAGTGGTATAAGTACGGGTGGGAGATGGGAGTGGATGCTAATCTGAAGCATCCTGTCAAATACTTCTTTATGGGTCTCACGTTTTCTGGAAATAGTACAGCTATTGAAAAATTGGTTTTAAACTTTCAGTACCTTATTGATCCACCTCCAACCAGCGTTATGTATTGCTATGGGAAAGACCAGCCTCTTTTTCACGTCATAAGGATAAACTGCCTGATTTCCATTCAATTTCACTTTAAATTTAACCAATATATTTACAATAATTTACCACGTGACTCTATCCTAATACTTTCCGAATTATGCACCAATTGTCAACAAGCCTATTTAATAATGTCATTCTAAGGGTACACGTCACAGAGGCATATCAATAATTAACGTTGTTCACAACTTGTTTCTAAAAACGTTAAGAACTATTTCCTTAAACACCCAGTACTTTTATCTGTTCAAATCCAATGAAGTTTCAGCAAATTACAAGTAATGGCACATCAAATTGTGGTAACTAATGCTTTTAACTTCCATTTACAAAGATTCAATCAAAGAACCCTTCAACTTTTTATTCATAGACCTGCAACCTTCCACTCACAGATCGTTAAAATTTCGTTCAAACATTTTAAAAATACCAATTACAATGTACCAACCTACGTAATATGGCTGAGAGAATTTTTGATTTATTCCATTACTCGAATTACTGCACTCAAAATCTACCTCTCAGCATGTGAAACAGGTGCTGTATTTAGCATCTCTAAACTTTTAAAAGGAAGAGTATCTCTAATGGTGATCCAGAAAAAACCCTTAAAAATACAAGAAAGTGCTCTGAAAATTATATGCTAGAAGTTGCAAAGGAAAAAAAAGTCAAAAAACAAAAGTGTGTGGTTTTAGGCTGTCTCTTAACAGCTGTGCTCAGTTTTGTGGGATGGTTTGTTAAGCAGCTAAAAAAAAAGTATAAGAAAATTCTATTGGTGCATGAGCACTGCCATCACATATGAGAGAAACATTCCCTGCCCCATGTCTCAGTTCAACCAGCCTTTCAATAATCTAGTCAATTCGATGAGAGATTTTTTGACAAACCAAACCTATACGGAATACGACAAATCCATGATTTACACTCAAGCTTGACACCATAGCGTCACCATCTTGGATCGTGACGTCACTTCTGGTTGGTCACGTCACCTACGACCTCACTTCCGTTCCAGTTATGTACTAATTAATACTACTCCTGGTCCTCCTACGTTCTAAGCTATAATAGTTGCAAATTGGATCACTGGTTTGATATTAAGGTAAAATACACGCCATCACCTGGCATCAATGTTTGGGGAGGTATATGGGCTGGGGGGGGGGGCCATTGGACTATTCTTTCTTGTTGGAACAATCAACGGTGCAGTATATCGTCAGTTGCTAGAAGACAGGAATCTGCCAGTTGTACGGTAAAAGTGTCCCGCAGATATTATTTTCCAACAAGATGGTGGATCACCGCACTATGCAACACAGGTGCAAGCACCTTTTTGGTCACCAATTTCCCAACAGACGGATTAGTAGAAGAGGTGCGACGGAATGACCCGCACGTTCGTGCGATATGACGCCTATGGACTTTAGTGTGTGGGTAATAGTAGGGGATTTGGTGTACATTCAACCAGCCCAGGCTATTGCAACACTGCAGGTTCTCATTACGGCTGCATTTGAGACATTTAATTTATGCTTAAGTATGGAAAGCAGATGTGGTGAGTGTATCATTGCTGGCGGAGGACAGTTCGAGCACCTTCGTTTGTGATTCAATCACCTGGAACATGTTTGTTTGTCTCTAAACCCTAATGATGGACTAAATTTACATTATGAATGGTGTAAAACAACGTCTCAAACGTCAGCCTTCTAGAGGTTAGCCTATCTGGCCCGGCAACAGTAGAGTGGAAAGTGGGAAAGTCCTTCCCCACCCCCAAGGTTCCACATGCTGTTTTTATTTTGCTTTATTTTTATTTGAAATTTAGGATTCCTCACATAACTGAATGCGTCGATCGGGAAAATCATCGTTTAAGGCATGGATACATTCCTTTTTCATTTTTATTTGATATCCAAATGCTGTAAATGCTTTTATTTTAGCTTTTTTGTTTGCAGGCCAAATAAATCTTTTTTTTTTTGTTCTTTCTATTAGAAATTAAAAATAACCGCACATATTATTTGTTTTGGTTCCCCCTCCCCACGAGCCAAGGTGACCACATTCGTTTTTTCCTTTTGTGTTTTTATTTGAAATCCAAATACTGAAAAAGCCATTATTTTAGCTATTTTGCTAGATGGGCAAATAAATGCTTTTTTCTTTCTTTTTACTTGAAATCTAATTAAGGGCATTTATTGTTTGTTTGGTCCCCCCC
Source organism: Lithobius niger (assembly GCA_023313725.1). Classification (NCBI taxonomy): domain Eukaryota; kingdom Metazoa; phylum Arthropoda; class Chilopoda; order Lithobiomorpha; family Lithobiidae; genus Lithobius; species Lithobius niger. The sequence goes on along the minus strand of JAHWFP010238794.1, from coordinate 31,739 downwards.
CCACCAACCGTGATTATCACATGATTTTTTTTACCTTTTGCGTTCTTATTGAAATGGAAATAAAAGCTTTCTTTCCTGAGGTCAGGAATAACTTTCATGATTTTTTACTGAGGTCAAGGATAAGGGTTAAAGCGACGGGGAATGGTTGTTGGACTTAGAAAAATTCGACGTGTAGTGTTTTTTTGAAACACCCTATATAGATTTCAAAACCGATAAAAGGAAATAATCAGCCACTCTCTTCAAAAAGGAGTGCTTCAAACTATTTAATAATTCTGTTTTTGGCCAGACTTTGGAAAACAAACAGAATCGGCTCCCCATGAAATTGTGCACCGATGCTAAGCGAGCAGTAGAATACACCTCCCAACCTCACACGGAATCTTTCAGGATCGTGAACGAAAACTTGGTGCAGATTAACCCTCTAGCACACAGCGTTTGCTGCGACTTGCCTACATACTCTGGATTCAGCAATCTAGAACTATCAAAATTGTTCATGTTCAAGTTCCATTAAGAGTACATTGACTCAAGTACGTCGGACCTAACTCCAATTTACAGATACCGACAGCCTGTGTTACCAGATTGAAACGGAAGATGTATACAAGTACATAATTGGGATTGAGAGTGCTTCTACACGAGTAATTATCCCCACAATCACCGACTTTTCTCCGCCATGAGCGAATTGGTTCTAGGTAAAATAAAGGACGAGATGGAGGGTGCCCCCATCCTAGGATTTGTAAGGTTGCGGTCCAAAATGTACCCGATAAATTCTCTCAAGACCAAAACTAGGAAAAAAACTAGGCTAAGGGGATGAAAAATCATTCGTGAAAATACACCTGAACTTCAAAGACTAAGAATGAATTTTAAAAAACACATCGATTGGTTGGTCACATCGATTGGTCACATCGATTGGCCACATCGATTGGTAAATCGATTCAGGCAGTTGGAAAGAATATGGAGACAATTTCGATTCGGACATAGATATTTTGAGCAATGAGGAGAAAGAGGAGAAAGCGCTCGTATCATATCAAATGAAAGAAAAAGACGAATTGAACAAAGAAAAAAAATCAGAGGAGAGGGAGTGAGCGTCGTGGTGAGCCATCCTATTATAGAACCATAAGAGAATTTTGGAGAATTCTGTCATTTGGAAGAATGAGAGAAAAGTTGAGCGGAAAATGTTGGTAAAGGAAACATGGGCTGCATTGTGCCCTGAGGATAAAAAACCATAAAAGAGAAGCGAGCTATTATTAAGGAAAAGAGTCTCGAATGGGAAACAGAGGGGCAGTTGAAAGTTAGACTAGGGAAACAAGCTGCTAGAACGAAAAAGTCACACGCTCATTATGCAAAAGCGCTCATAAAGTCAAGATTAACAAAACTTGGATGCAAGTTGTCTGCTTAATTTTGTTAACAAATTATTTTGCTTACCCCGAACATATATAAAGAGGTTGACTCCCTATTCTTCTTTAAAAATCATGGCGAACAATATGAAAAAGTGGTTAGATTTGCATGCAAAAATTGTTTGCTAGAATTCACCACGAAAGCATAAATTCAAACACATTAACATAATTGCGAAATACACCACAATGAAAATTTTAAAAGCACTCCGACATATTGTTACGTATGTAGAAAGTATTTTGATCCAAATGTAAAAGGAATGATCAACCACCACATCATTCGATACGGTCTCATTCCGCCTATGATGAATAATATCAAGGAAAATTGGAAATTAGCCAACAGCAAAAATCATACACAAGAAATAACGTAGTTCAGTAAGCCACATTTATGCACTTACGTTTCGTCGGAGTGGCATGACCCGGATTCGAACCGGCTACCCAGTTCGCCCCAGATCACTTGCATAGATCACTTTTTTTAATGATGAATAATGATACTCCACCTCCATCAGGAAAAAATGTTATTACATTTTCAGGGATCTATTTATTTAAGACCGCTAATATTATCCATCCAACTATAGCCCTTAGCTCTTAGCCCTTCCATTTAATGAAATAAAAGAATTTTCCCATCTCTGTCTTCTCTTCCTTTTTTTTACTAAAAACAAATCTGGAACTAGAATTTTTTTATTTCCTGCTCGTAGAAACCACCCAGAATCGCTTCACCCGACTCATCTTTTAAAACATAAGTAACCGGTTCGTTTTTTTTTTTTTTTGCAGTTTTCGAATCGTAAAAACTTCGTTACTAAAATAAACCTTGACCTCAGTCCCCTCAGTCCAGTAAACCTTGAGGTAGTGTCCAGTGCCCTGACTCAATTAAACCATACAAACGCTCTTGCGCATCTCAACAGCTCTCGAGTAAATCCTGACATCATCCCAGTTGATCCAGTAATCAATGACGTCACTCTGGTAAGCTTAAACGTCATAGCCGAAAGCCACTTCCAGTTTGTTGGAGAAAACCCTACAATTCTCCCAGGGCATTTAGATGATCATCAAGTAAACCATGCATTCGTCTCCTCAATGGCTCAGCAGTAAACCTTGACCTCAGTCAAGCCAAGCTTTGCACTCACAATTCTGCTTAGGCTTAGATTGACCTGTGCTTCATTCATCTAAATTAGGCCCTGACAGAGGAAGACCAGTGTAGAAAGCAAGAATATTTCAGAAAATTACAATGCCTGGGGCAGATGATACTCAACTTCCATTGAACATGTGCTGCTTTCGGATGTCGCAACTTCTCATGGGGATAGCACAGAACAGGCGTAGCATTCATTGTTTTTCGAGAGTAATTCCCATTGGTTATGTCAGAACCTTTTCCAAATTCGTTTTAAAGCCACAGTTTTGGCAAAAAAGTCTTCGGACCATTTTTTTAATGAAAATATTATTTGGGTCAGACACTTGTAATTCTTCCGAACAGGACTAAATGGATGTTTCTTATTATTTGTTGTTAGAGATGAAGGTGGGCAAGGATTTGTGGTTCCGATAGAATGGAGCACCCTACACATTACCACTTATCCACCGGTAGTTACATAACCAGTTATCCAACCCTGGATTGGCAGCAGTAGACTAGTTCTGACCTTTCTTCATTGGACCACTGCCTTCGGCATTTAGTGAAAAAACGATGGGTTTAGAACAATCACCCAAAGACTAACATAAAGCAGCAGTTACAGATGCTAGGAAACACTCGTGCATCATTCATTAGTTGACAAGAATGGTGCCTTAATGTGATAATGTGGGCTCATCGAACATCTGCACTATATATTCAAAGGAAGCGCCTTTTGGTGCATTTTTTTTACTTTTTAGCTACTAGGAAACAGGCTTTGGGTCTATTGTGCGCGAAGCGAACAGATCTTCACTTCAAACTTACATCTAGTTTTTATTGTATTGATTTGTTAATGCTCCTAAAGAATCTGGGTGCAATACTCGCTCGGCTAAATTGGGCTCTTTGCCTTTTGGTGTGACGTACTTCTGCTCTTTGCTGGCCTTTTTATTATTTTTGCTTTTTTTTTCAAGTATGGGCTTAAGCTACACATTTTTTTATTTTAATAGGATTTCGTTTGCACTAGCATTTGGCGTCTGCTTAGTTATTGGTAGCCTCTTTTCACAGCCCACACTAAAGATGTGGGCGACCACCACTAACGAAAAATAAAACAGCACCTGCAGGCATATCTGTTTGAGCTGCAGCCGCTAATAATTATTACATTGTTTATTTATAACAACTGCCATGTTACATTAAAATATGAAACAAGACCCACAATGATGAAAGAACCCGGCGAGTTTTGGCCACTCAAAGTACTGATATCAAAGCAAAAAAGGCTGCCACCAAGTTGCTACATTAGTTGCTAATCTAATACCTCCTAGTATTAGATCAAAGGTTAAATAAAAAATCTGACCATTGCTACTATCAGTAGCAATGGTCAAATTTTTGATTTACCGTATAATGTGATAGTCAGTGGGATTAGCTTGGGAACTAATGTAGCAACAAGGTGGCAGACTTTATTGCTCTGTTATCACTACTATCATTGGCTGAAACTTTACGGGATCTTTCCCCCTGCTGGGTTTTGTTTCACATATCATTTCTTTGTCAGTTTATTTTGTTGAGTTTTTTTTATTTTTGCTAATGACTAGTTAGCTATTTAATTGTTTTCATTTTATTTCGAGCTTGCGTTTTTTTCTGATTTTTTCGGGTGCATTTTTGTTAATGAAATTGTGCTCAATTGCCTGTTGTTTCGATTTTTTAAATAATAGAAGTGCTTTTCAAATGTGTTCATTCGTGAATAGGAACGTGATATAATATTTTTTGAACTTGTGCTGGAATGAGGAATTCAATCATTTAATTTGAAGCATTTGCCGGTTGGTATTCAACCCTCAACAATAAAAGCAAATTTATTTTATCGACTATGTTCGTGTTGCGATTATTTATGGCAGTCAGCTAGTAGCAATATTCTAGTTTTCATTTAACTTTAGAAATATTAGTAGGTGCGATTAACTTGGCTAATAGGATTAACCTTGGTGGCCTTTCCCTGGTGGAATGATATCACTACTTTCAAAGGCCGAACCTTTCTGAAAACTTGGCGGCTTCTCTTTTACCAGTTTTGGTTTTGGGTGGATTTATCCTTATCATCGTGATATACACTCAGCTTTGGTTTCAGATAAAGTACCGTAGCTAGTGGACGTGTAACAACAATGCATCACTGAGAAAGGCTGAATAGTTTCTAACCACAGCTAAATCACGTATCTTGGGTCCGTCAAGGAAGTGAAATAGTTCTACTGCCTGAATGAGTAAGTGTGAAGTCCTGGATTTAAGTTTCCAATAGAACCGTTGGTCTTTCTTTCTTCTTGATTAGTGCATCCTGTTTTCACAATTGGGTGGCCTTTATATTGCAGACTGATTGCCACGTTAATCATTATGACATAACATGAAAAAAATAAATCTTAAAGTCAAGTAAAAATTATGTAAGTTTTGTAGTATCATAGTAGCATAAAGTATAGGTGATACCAATCCAAACATCAGGAGGCAAACATCATTTAAATTTTTTTGTATTACCACTTTACCTTGGAGCACTGCTGTTAGGGAATTATTTAAGGGGCCTTACATTGATGCCACTACACTTTAGTGGCCTTTCCTTTTGGGTATTAAGTAATTACAAGCACAGTCTGCTGAGTAAAAAGTAGACCTATTGAATACATACTAAATAAATCTAAAGGTAAAATTAAAATAGGAGAGTGCTACGTATTGAAATATGAGTTAAATTACCTGGGTTCTAGGCACTCTTCAAGTCTAAAAGTTAAGAATAAATGAAATCAGGGAGAAATTTATTTTTGATTTATCGTAAACGTTGTAGTCTAAACTTAATACTAGTAAAGTTCTGTGTTGGTAATATTGCTGGCTAGTGCAGCTTTTCAAACTTTCAGTAAGTGTAGACTTTAATTCAGTGCTAGTAAATTCGTATAAGAATAGGTTGTAACATTGACTTTAATAGTACTAATCGCCTGTAACTATCATGGAATATGCACGAACCAGAAAAGATTTCTTTGCTAATCAGTTTATCATTTTTCCTATAGTGGCGGCCTTTAATTTCCAGCACAGCTTTGGATCTGCAAGGATGTTGTATTCTCACTAATATTATAAGGTGGTTGCAGGGCTGGACTTGAGGGTGGTCAAGTCTTCCTATAAACCATTACTCTGTTTTAATTTATGAGCTTCTACTTTCTAGTTTTTTTAATCCATTAAATTTTGTCACTTTTCGATTTCCTGCAATTTTGCCTTAAGATACATTGTAGAAGAGTCATGATTTAAGTACCTAATGAAGTAATATCATTATTACTAGTGTGGAGATTATTCATACTTCATTACATCCGATGGAAAACCACAGTATTTTTTATGTTGTTGTAGTAATTTATCTCAAAGGGGTTTACTACTGGTAAGTAAAACTTTAATTGAATTATTAATCATGGTCTGTCAGTACAGTGCCTGTTTCTAAGCGATGTATAAATGTTCATTCACGAAATATAAGGTGCCTTGGAGCGAGTGACATTCCAGTTTGGGAAGTAATTTTAGCATTATGGAATTGTACTGTTCAGTTCACATCACTGTTTGCCACACAGAATTACGACTCGGTCACTTTTTTCCTTATTTGGACCATGTTTAAAAAGTAACAGTTGAGAAACTACTTGTCAATTAAGTAAGCTTCTTTTGCAGAACCAATTTACCTGAACTATAATGTTTATTAGCAGTATCAATCTTGTTTTTTTTTTCCTTTTCAGGTATCCGTTTGTCAGTGACAGAAAGGATTTGAAATCGTGTGACAGTCTGGACGAGTTAAAAGGTGTTATGCAGGCAATTGAAGAAACGATGAGCCACCTTAATGTGAGTCGTTGCTATCAAAACAAAAGGGTTTGCACAGAAACAACATTTGAGCTACAAACTCCTACTAAACACACTACAAATACCTTGATCATTTTGTTCATATACAGCTCTGATTCAACTTACGAAATCATTCACAAAAATCTTAGTTATAGATTTGCAGGACTCATAAGTGATGTGGGAGGAAGTCTTGGATTTTTGCTAGGAATATCACTGCTGAGTGTAATCGACCTTTTTCAGAAAGCAATTTCTAAACTCGTTAACAATTTTCGAGTAAGGAAAGGTGAGTAAAACATAGTCTATCTCAATTCAACCAGTTATACTTTCCACAAGTTTGAGAGTAGCTAGACAAATTGCTAGAAAAAAGAAAAGTCGCTCCAAAAAATCGTGACACGATTTCTGATCTGGAGAAATGGGAACATGGCTGAAATGACGTATCAAAAGTCATTTAGAAAATCAGGAAAATGAATGAAGAATAAATGTCAAAGCAAAGAATTAACAAATGCAACAATCTACATTCAAGAGTGTCTTCGTGAGAATACACTATACTCAAACACTTGACCGTTGCAACTTTTGGTTTACTTAGCTACAAAAGAATGCATTCATCAGAAGTATTTTTTTTATTATCATTAGACCCTTGACCTAGGGTGTATTTTCCAGGACCTAAATACGTTCTAAACTATTAAAAAAATAAAAATCATCTAAATCGTGTGGTTTACAATCCAAACAAACAAACTTGGCCACTGCTAATTTTGGTAGAAATTGGATGTTTTCCTTGAATCTAATTTGCTAAGTTCTGAGTTCGAGTCACAGACAGGTCAACTTTTTTCTTTTTCTTGTTTGTTTCTTACATTCTCACTAATCCAGGCTTTAATGTACACTTCTTGATTCGTTAAATCAAACACTGTAACCCTTAATTAGACTGAATGGTCACATCATTTCCAACTTATGTTGATATATAGGAAGCAGAAATAAGTTACTTAGACACCAAAATACGCTGCTGTAAGACTGCATTATTATTTGTTATTAAACAGAAATCTTTTTGCTTCTCTATATATTTAAAAAGACACTTTTAAGGACCTTCAACAATCATATTAGCAGATGCGTATCATCACAGTATTTTCATGCAAACGGGATATTACAACAAGGCCTAATATGGGGTGCAGCTGCCCATATTAGCATTTTCTTAGCATTTTCTTGTCACAGCACTTTCTTACAAACTGGCAATCACGACAATGTTCTGTAAAACCGGTCATATATTGAGGGCTGCGCTAGTGCAAATAAAAATTCTAACATTACTGTCAAATACCGTAGTAGCACTACAGCTACAACATTTCTTAATTTGTTGATAAAACTTCAATGATTTTAAAAGTGCCGGTCAAAAACTTGCATCATATTTATTGGCCCACAGTTTGCAAAAAAGCATTGTTGCAAAAAAGCATTGTTGCAAAAAACCATTGTTGTTCCGGACCAATAACTCGGAATGCGGGTATTCATTTTGGTTAGGAAACTCTTGATGTAAACGTTCCCTAGTCACCTTTGATATTTCTATGCTAGATCCACCATACCTTTTCTCAATGACTGGCGATCCTGCACGAGCACCTGATTCATCGACACAATATATGGCAAGAAAATTCAGGAAAATTTTTGGGAGTGAACAATTTCGTAATCTAAGACGAAGTCAACTTAAGAAGATTATTGAACAAATCGATCCAAAAGAACATTCGGTGGATTGGGTAATAACAGGTCTATTGAGATGGGTAAAACAAAATAACGGTGTTGAAAAAGAGATGAAACTCTTGTAGAAATCGTATCTAGTCTCGATCTAAGTTCCATTTCGACAAGTTTTATAAGAAATCTGCTGCATAACCGACAAATCAGAAAGAACTATCATGCCTTTTTTAGGTTGATTAAGGAAGAAGCCATGGTGCGCATATTTTAAATTAAATAAATAAATAAGGAAAAGGAAATAAGGTGCAAAAGTTACAATTTTACTTGATCTTTAAAGTAACCTCAGATTCATTATAGAGTACATGAAAGTAGCTTATTTACAAAGGAGTACCTAGTAATTTAAAGAGCACAATGTTCTAGATTCCCATATTCACCACGAAAAAAATGGTTAGACCAATATAGAAATCGTACAGAACATCGAGTTCAAACGTTAAATTTAATTTAAAACAGAATGGAGTGATGTCAGCGTGGATGTTTTCTCCTTTTATATGGTAGTGTTCACTTTCCTGTGCTGTCAAAATATGGAGATGTTGAATTTTTTTAGAAGTGTAACGTATTCATAAATTCATAGGCGTATAGGCATAGATTACATGGCTGCGCACAGGTGTAGAATAGACGGAAATGTAAATAGTTTCCAAGTTGAGTCAGGTTCTAAAATAGTACGGAATTTGAAAAAGAATGCTTACGGTTAAGATGTTGGGTTTGTATCCCGTCTTTTTGAAGTGTCGTACTAACATATTATGTTTGTCCTTGAGCAGCTTAAACTTCGATTTATGGGGTTAGACGTACTGCAGAACTTACTGCTCACTTTGTTCGATTTATGCAGCACTGCATGCTGAATTCGTTCGTGGAATTTGGTAAACACGCTTTTGTGTTGGGAGTTTGAATTCTTTTTGTATTGGTTGTTGTGGAGCCTGTTTGCAACTGTGTTAGTTTTTGCTGACTAGCCTAATACCTTGTATATTACTCAAGATGTGAAATGGTTCGGTTACTCAACATACGTAAGTTGCAGCATCAAACTCTACATATTTCGAGGGGGTCGCGGGACGGGTTGGAGCAATTTGACGTTTACTGCAGTTAAGCCATAGAAGATTCAGAACTGCTAGTAATAAATATTTAAATAGCGTATCGAAATTTGGAATGAAAGTGTTGTTTCTGAATAGTTGAGAATTGACTCGTATGTCGTTTTCAAGGCCGCTAATTTAGTAAACTGGAACCGTGCATGAGGGGAACGGAATAACCCAGGTTGTTTGAGGTTTGTAATAGCAGAGACATTACACCTTGTTTAAATAAAGCCAGGTATTTAAAATGTAGTGCAGCTGTAATTGGGCACTTTCATGGTGTAACAAAGTGGGGTGAAATTCATTCAGAAAAGGAAGGGATACAGTTACATAGTGGGGGACATCAAAGAGCAATATTGTCACCAATAAATTTTCTTTTTGTAAAAAAGTGATAGAACTTGTTGTATTAAATTATTATCATCGACATTTATGAGAATATTGCATAGAGAGTTTCCAGTTCGGCTGCTGCTGGAGACTCCACTGTGTTGGTAAAAAAGCCAATTTTATAGAGTACAAAATTCTAACAGCTCACAGCTTGAGAACTTAAGCAGAAGTGGTCAGATTTTTGCCTTTCATCAATGATCTGTATCACAAAATGTCTGCCAATGGAGGGCAACCACTCGGACATTGAAAGACATCCACTTACAGTCTCGTGGTACCATTTTTGAATGAAGATCACTGATAATGGCGAAGACTTTAGGAACGGTGTGGTCTCCTTTGCTAAGATTTTTAGAATACGGCTACTAAGTTGACCAAGAAAGGTTTGGTGCCTTTTTAATCATAGTAATGAGTCTGATAGGGTTGTTTCTTTCTTTGTGTGTTGATCTTAGGTAACAGAAGCGGGGGATGGTGGTCGATTTTGCTTTATTATTCAATCATTAATGGGTTGAGTTCTTCATCATCAATTAGGCATGCAAAGAATTTATTGAAGCACAGTAAAACGACACACTGAGTTGTAATCTAAAATACGTAAGTTTGGAGACTTAGCTAGTTGTTCACATATTTATGTGCTTAAAGCCCGAGTGGGAAAAAACTAAATCCCATCAACCCTGGCATCATAATCTACCACAAACACAACTGCAGCTACAATAACAAAATCTCTTTTCCATGGATCCTAAATTTGTCGTATAACCTATCACCATTAACATTAACAGAATTTACTGTGTCAATCAAGTTTTGACTCACCCATGCAACTAGGGGAACAGACGCATGGGAAATAATTTAAGTAAACTATGGGTTTACTAAAATCACACGTATATTGCACAACCTGGACTTTGTTCAAATTTCTACTACCATAAACGTAAAAAAATCAATTCAAACTTCGGTAAGATTTTAAACACACCAACCAACATATTTCAAACTTCGAATTAAGGCTAAACAAACACTGTTCACCAAATTCCATAAGTATGCATTTCCAACGTGCATGCTAAACACCTGAAAATATTCTTCTAAAGTGCCTCTGATCGCATAAATCGAAGTTTAAGCTCAAGGACAACAATAATTCGTTATTACAACACCAAAAGCACGAGACATGAACCCAGCATCTCAGCCACAAGCACTTTTTTTTAAATTTAACATTATAGAGCTAGACTCAGCTTGGAAACTCTTTGTATTTCCATCCAATGACCATCTGTGCAGAAATATATTCTTCCCAGCATTAATGCATTTTTTGAATACGTGGAGGTCCTAAAAAAAGTTACACGAATACAAATTTTGACACCCGGAGCAGCTAGCACCCTTCACGTTGAAACCATTTCGTTTTGTGCCAACAAGCCGGAATTTTAAAACTTTTTTTAAAGCGGTTTGAGGTCCAAACTTGGCTCCTTTTAAAAAAAAAACTTTTTATTTGAATTTCGGTTCTGTCTGATTTCTCTTTTTCATCCTATCCAGTCTGCCCTGGTGTAAACGGAAATTAAAACTTTATTAGTTTTTAATGACGTTTACTACTTTGTAAATAAAATTATGTCATGCATTCTTGATAATAAGACTGATATGACTTGATACGTTGAGTAAAATTGTTGATCTGTAAACATTATTTTTTCCCTTATTTATTGCAGAACTCAACCAAATATATTTGAAAATCACTTTAAATTTTGAAATAGGAATAATATTCCTATCGGGAAGCTGTACATTACACAACGTATGGACCAGGCTTTAGAAAAACATACATACGCACTATATACTGCTTTAGAGTATTAGCAGCAGGTATAATTTTTGTGTAACATATCAGCAGTACACACTACACAGCACTGTAGTTCTGCTATTATTCTAGCGTTTAATCCGTTAATTGCCACTGTGACTTTCAGTGAATACTTTTTAAGATGTAACTTTGTCAGTCGTGGGATTCGACCAGGTATTCACTTTGATTGGAAACAATGACGCTAACTGCTGGGTCGTGGTTGCCCATTAAGCTTGGGGTTCACCCTCACATGGCCTAGGTCACACGTTTTGACTCTTGCGTTTTACTATCTTGTCAGCCGTAGAAGTTTGGAACGTTGGCAGTTAAAGGGTAATGCTGCATAGAGGAAAAGGTTATTAAATTAGAAGTGTCTAGCTACCCTTTTCGTGCAAACAGTTAATAAAGGTTAACGAGTCTCTACTAGGCATATCTGCACCTCTAATTTCGCCTGGCACGTTCAATTAATTGAAATGCTAAATTTATATGCTTTGGCTGCATAAGCTCATTAAAAACATAAAAGTAAACTACGTGAGCGAATGTAAAAAAGAAGTAAATCAGACTGTGAGTTTAGGTTTTATGGAAAACTCAGTTCATTATACCTCTGCAATAACCCATTGGCTTCCTGCAAAACATTAGACCTTTTGCTTGCTAATGATTCCACTCTGTTGCGAAGTTGAAGTGCTGCCGATATAACCAAAAGTAACTTTAAAATCACAGTGCTGTACTTTCAATACTTATTCAGTAACAGAACGTATAAAAGTATTATATTTGTTCTTAAAGCCTAATACTTATAAAACATATAAATATTATAATGCATATAAGTACTGACACACTTCAACTTAAATACTTATTAATAAACAAAAACGGAACGTTAAATGTTTAGAGTAAGGGTCTAAAAGTCAAAACCTAGAAGGAACACGGACAAGGTTTGACAGTAAGGGTCTAGGTGTAAAATTTTGTAAGAGGCCCGTAAGCATTAGACCCTTACTACCCGGTGGTTAGCTTATAGTTCTACTCTATTCGGACAGAAAGTGTGTCTGAACGATTGTAGCAGGTTTTCTTTGTTCTTAGAATATTGTTATGGAACTTTAAGAACATAATTTTCTTGTGAAGTTAGGCATTTTGTGTCTTTTGATGCTTTAGAATTTTTTTATTATATTTCGTAGATTTACGGCAGAGGATAACCAGTAATGCTCTCTGCTGCGAATACCCTGCAATGTTACTAAATCGAAAAATAATTTTTAACATACAGTAAAGCAGTACACCTATATCATACTACCACTGGATCATCACATGGGAGGATTTCCAGTTTTTCGTGAAAATGTTTTTATTTCTTACCACCGGGTAGTAAGGGTCTAATGCTTACCAGCCTCTTACAAAATTTTACACCTAGACCCTTACTGTCAAACCTTGTCCGTGTTCCTTCTAGGTTTTGACTTTTAGACCCTTACTCTAAACATTTAACGTTCCGTTTTTGTCTTGCAGCTGGCGTTTGCTAATTAGCATTGTTGCATAATAACAATGTTTAAAACAATGTAAAACAATCAATCTGGTCGTTTAGAGCTCCATAACCCCTGAACCACTTGACCAATTAGGAAATGCCTTATGGAAAGGGCACATCTACAGAGCAATAACTGTAAAATGAGCTAAGAACCAGCTTCATAGGACAAATGGTTTGACCTGTAGAGAGGACAGACGAAAGGTACATCCCCAGAACAAGACCAAGAACAAGACCAAGACCAAGAACAAGAAGTTGTCTATTTGGCCCCTCTCTGTATCTCGGGTTTGGCTCGCCCGAATTTCACAATTTTTGGACTACAGACAGGCCTTGACTAGTCAAGGCTAGATTCCAAATTTGGTTTTAAAATGTTAACTTTTGACGGAGTTATAAGCTCTCAAAGTTGAAAGTTTAACACAGAGATCCTAGGTCGACCCTTACTAACACTGGCTATCGCCAGTGTTAATAATACTTATATGTACTTATACACTTGTACTTAAAACATACTAATACTACACACTAATACTTTAACATTCATACTTCTGTTACATACTTCCTTTTGTTCACATGTACTTTAATAATGGCTATATTGTAAGTACAAGTACCGTAATTGCCCAAAAAAGATACCACGGTGTTTTTTTCCTCTTTAATTAATGACAACCTTTATTTTTCCGCAGCCTGATCAGCGAATTTATTTGTCAGTGAACACTAAAAAACAGTATCAGCCAACAGTTTCTGAACTGCTTGGGTTCATGATTTATGGTATTACTTTCACTGGTATGATGCTCCTAACCTACGGCATAAGTTGTGGGGAAAAATTTCTTTTCAGGGGTCAGGAAGACCGGTGGGATAGTAACGACTGTATTATATGCTGGAGGTCCTTGTTTCTGTCGTTCACCAGCCCACCACTCTGTTTTCGGAAATGAGAAGGGCCCCGAAATGCACTCGTCCCATGTTGGTTGTAAAAGATCCCAGTTATTTCCTAGCAAATTTGTTTTCTTCATCTTGAGATTATTATATCAGTCAAAAAGGATATTATTAGACTATTTCCTTTTCTAAATAGCCTTTACGTTCGTGAAGTAAATAGGGGAAACATTTCGTCAAACTGAGGGACAAAATAGTCGATGGGGATTAGGATAAGGGATTAGGTTGAAAAATCGTGGTTTGATTTTACTAGTTTATTCATGGTGGTGAGGGGTAAACATCGTTGGAGCTGAGGTGTTTGGTGTTTCATATCAAGTTTTAGGTAATCAAGCTGATATCCTTTTTCTGACATTTAAAAGAAATATTTGGCATGGGGATGGGCAAGTCTTATGCTCTAACAAAGTTTACATGAATTTCTTTGAGAATATTTACATTTGTACAGTACAAATTATTGGTGGAGTATGGAAGTTTGAAAGATTTTTCGGCCGTTAATTTTACTTGTCCATACCAGCAGTGCGAAATGAAGTAAATAACTTTAGCCCGAATTTAAGGGGAGACATGGGTGGGGGGGGATGAGGCTTAATGGCGCGTCGACAGCTTGGTCATTAGCGCCAACCCCAGTCACAGTGCAGTGGTCCGGGTTGCCCACACATGGGTGGCACACATGGGTGGGGTGGATGGGGTGTAGTAATGGCGTATGCTAAAAAAAATCACACGGTTTCTTTTGCTTGTTTATTCACAGTTCAATAGTAAAATATGTGGTGGTGTGGATAGGGATTTTCTTCCTAGTTCATGTCACTTTTTCAGACTAGCAAACTGAAAATATTTTTTCCGAAATGAAAATAAAACTTTTCATGGGGAGGGGGAGCGGATAAGAGCTCCCCCTAAAAGATTGGTTTATTTTGCTATTTTTTCATAGGTTAACAATACATATTGTTGGCAGTTTTCGTAGTTTATTAGCTTATTCACCCCAGTAAAGTGTTCGAAAATTAGGAGCAACAAGGGGGCAGCTAATAATTACAAGTGAAGGGTGGGAGGGAAAAGATGACGACTTAAACATTTTAGCCTCTTTTTAACTGTCTCAAATAGCAGAAAAACAAGAAAACTTATTTTTTTCGAAATTTAAGGAAAAAACTTCGTTATTGTGAAAAGTGGTAGATTAAAGATTTATGTACAATAAAAGTTAGTAGTTATTTTGCTAGTTAATTCACATTTGTATGGTGAAACTGAATTGCAGTTAATGTGCAATTGTGGTATTGCCTAAAGACTATTTACCGTCCTCATTCTATAATAAATGAAGCAACCTTTGAAATAAAGATTACTTTTCATGGAACTGCTCCTAAATAAAATGACTTGTTTCTGTTATTGTTGGGAAGATGCCATTCAGCGTTTTCATCAGGTTCATCAAATTTTCCTAGATCCGTTCATTTCAATGGGTTTTCGCTAGCATGTTGAGAAACCTACACGAGGGGAAATATCTTGGGTATCCTTTTCAGATAATGACCGTTGTTTTTTGACATTCAAATTTTGGGCTATTTTGGTACGAGCGATCACTGCATGGTTTCCTTTAATCTCCAATGTAAAATATCACCCCATGCTACTAGCTCCTCCATCCTGGGCAAGATCACTTTCATGAGGTTAAAGGTGAATTTGAACACCATAAATTAGCAAAAGCTACTAGAAACCAGTGTATTGAATTTATACCGTTCATGGGAGGTGTTCAATGATGTCCTCCCTGAGGAGTCACACACACAAGCCGCTCTTTGACATCACAATTTGTTCTCCATGGGCCAAAATCACCTAAAATGTCATCAAAATTACAACGCCTTAAACCTAAACTTTGGCACACATCAGCCTTCCATCGAGTTCTTATGGCGCAACAATAGTTGCGGATCTTCTTACACCATTGAAGGAGGAAAATGACAACATTCGCGTGACTGGAAAGTTCTTTCTGATGACTCACTTACAGACCTTTTTTAAGTTGTACTAGGCGAAAACAGCCTCATTACTGTCTTAACCCACTCTCAAATCTAACGGACACTAAAAAGGCTGCAATTCTGAATGCACAGTTCGTTTCAAGTGGAGTTACCGATAATGGTACTTACTCCTCATTGCAACTACAATGCTTTGATCCCATTTTTAATATAAACGAATGTTTAAGGCTTACTCCCGAATCCATCTCACAGGTGTTAAAAAAACTTAAACAAAGCCATTCAGTGAGTCCAGAGAAATTCTTCGCATTCTTTTATAAACAATTTTGCACTAAAATTAGCTACCCCTGGCAATCCTGTTCAGTCTGTCCTTTGCTGAAGGAAAGCTACCGTAGATCTGGAAAACCGCAGCTGTGATACCTGTTTACAAGAAGGGAGTCATATCAGCTCCGGAAAACTATTGCCCAATAGCGTTTACAGCGATTCCAAGCAAAATAAAGGCATCTATCATTCGTGATAATATAATGACCGTGATTGATGACAATAATTTAATTGGTGTGGACCAATTTGGCTTTTGCTCAACGACGCACCAACTATTGTTGTCTTTATGGAGGAGTGGTCTAATATTATTTATTTTGATTTAAAAAGGCTTTTGAGCTTGTAACAGATACTATCTCGAAGCTACTATTTAAAATCGAAAATCTTGGCTTTGGTGGCAAATTATTGAGGTGGATTTCCGCGTATGTTAACGGCAGATCACAGTGTGTAATAGTCGGGGGACTCTAAATCTTCTCAACATGGACTAATAATCGGTATGCCCCAGGGGCCCCCTCTTGGGCCCCCTACTTTCCGCGATCTATCTGAATGACCTTAATTGTGAGTCGTCCTCGGAAAACCAATCAAAGTTTGGTGACGACTTGAAGCTAAATTCTGCAATTATCAGCAAAGCTGACACTGAGTTGTTGAAATTACAGATTGATTGCTTTACTTATTGGTCTAAAGAATGGCAATTGCCGATTTCAGCGACTAAATATATAAGTATGCATGTCGGAGACTAGACTGTAGGATGCTGGACTTTTACCTAGGTGGGCATCCTCTCCCCTCGTTTATCGAAACCCAAGAGCTCGGCGTCTGGTTTTGTCGAAACCTAAAATTCGGCCTCCACTGTCGAAAAATTGCAACCATCGCTTATGCACTCCTTTATTTAAAAAAATACTTTCTCTCTAGCAATCGTGACATAAAGATATCGGCTTTTAGGTGTATGTTAGACCAATTCCAGAGTACGCCAGCTTGTTTGGTCTTCTTATTTGCTTTGCGACATTGACGTTATCGAAGCGGTTCAGAGACATTACACTTAGTTGCTTCTTAGCCTTCGCAACCTGACACATGGTTAGCACCTGAAATTGTTAGAGCGTCGAAGATCCGATCCTCACTTTCCAGATCGTTCATGGTCTATTGGACATTTACCTCCCATTCTTCGACTTTTCAAATGTAATTCATATCAGAGGCCATTTTCTGAAACTTACAATTAGGGCATCACACTTGGATTGCTATGGAAGCTTTTTTTCCGTTTGGGTGATTGGTGTCTGGAATTCTTTACCCGAAGAAGTGGTTACTTCTTGTTCTGTAGAGGCATTCCGGAAGCGCTTAATCAGCATAAATCTCGATAAATTCATAGAGCGGTCCTACCCCTAAACTTGCCATAAGACTTTCAATCCTATGTGTTTTTTTTATAGTAAATTACATGCCCTCCTTTCGGGTGCACTTATTTTGTACCGT
The DNA here is from genome assembly GCA_023313725.1 of Lithobius niger. Lineage (NCBI taxonomy): Eukaryota > Metazoa > Arthropoda > Chilopoda > Lithobiomorpha > Lithobiidae > Lithobius > Lithobius niger. Next base: position 14,330 of record JAHWFP010238794.1, on the reverse strand, counting down.
TTTACTTCCTGTTATTAAATTCCATGTATATTTTCCTTTTTTTGCTCTTATATTTGGCAGGCTGTCAGCGATACCTCGATCCTTGCTTGACCATTTGCAATTGCAAAAAACTTTTTATTTATTTATTATTAGTTATTATTTATTTATACAGTATATGAAAATTGTAATCGAAAAAAAAAAAACAGGAAAGAATAATTAAAAGAAACAAAATCCAGAGGAATTAAAATCTAAAGAAAATAAATCCAAAGGGAAATAATTAAAAAAAAATCGGCATGGTAAAGTTTGCGTACTCATGTAGTATTTGCTCACCACAGAATTTTAGGAGCAGTAATACACTTTGGCCGTAATAATCCTTATTATTGTTGGTCTGACATTTTAAATGATGTGCCCATTTTGAGTGTCCTGTATATATGTGTGATCTTGGGGTGACTGTTAATTTATCCATTTTATTTATCCAACACGTGAAAATAATTTCAAATCATACTTCAACAATTTCTTTTAGATGCGAGAAACGTTTCTTTTAATGAACCGCTAGCCTGTTTATATTTTTAACGCCATATTTTAGAGATGGGATCCTATTTTGGGGCCCCTTATGCACAAAAGATTTGTATATTGTATATGCAATGCAGGTACACGAATATGGGGGAAAATATGTTTGCTTTAGCTATCGTCAGAGGCTTTGCGTATTAAATCGCCCTTCTCTTAAGAGGACTAGCATGGAAGAGTCTTATTGAATTAATTTTCCTGTTCAAATTTGACACGGTTTTGAACATGTTTACTACTGTAAATGAAACTATATTTAATGGAACTTGAGAGTGTTAAAATACAAGGGGGATCTCTTATAGGCTAAATGCTTGATCACATACTAAAATATAGTTACACAATACACATTCTTTTCCTTTTCACAATATCTCCTTCTGGAAAAGTGTGCCGCAGGATTCCAACTGTCAAACGTATCAAAAGTCCCACACTTATGACTTTTAAAAATAAGCTTGACTTGTACGTGCCGCTACTCATCACCAGGGACCAGAAGCTCATTTCGTAAGGGACAGCAATGACGCCATTCGGCCCTCCTGCTTTACAGTCGGCGCAAGATTTCGATACTTTCTACCAGCCTGGCGAAAACTAACCCAAAACACAAAAATTCTCATGATCGAACATAATTTTCGACTTACTTTCCTATCAAGACCCCCTCTGGCGGCCTCCCCACCATGGGACTTTTCTCCACCAGTATCAGAAACCCTTTCGTCCAAAATAGTGCAACTTCTTGCAAAAAAGGCCATGAAGGATAGCCACAACTCACAACTTGAATTTACATCACGATTTTCACCCCTCCAAAAAAAAACTGGAGGTCCCTGACTAATTTTTAACTTGAAACCACTCAACAAACTGATCGCCAATGATCACTTCAAAATGGAAACACTGGAATCAATCCGCCAATCATTCAAACGAAACGACTGGAATGTCTCAATCGATTTAGAAGATGCGTACCTCCACGTACCCCTACACCCGCCAATAAATAATTATTTTCGCTTCATTTATGACCGAAAGGTCCACAAATTCCGCTCCCTACCTTTCGGATTAAACGCTGCACCAAGAATCTTCACTTTGGTTCTAAAACCATCCTGGAATCAATGCATGCCTCGACGACTGGGCTCTCAACAATCAAGATCCCTTTCGTCTGGAAACCAACAGGGATCAAGTAATCCACCTGTTAAACCAGCTCGGATTTGGAATAAACCAAGCCAAATCACGCATAGCTCCGGCACAATCCTTCACCTTCCTTGGCGCCTGATTCAATCTACAATCAGCAAGAATTTCTCCCTCATCGGAATGAATGCAAGACCTACTGCAGCACATCCGACAATTCCAAAAACAAACCTCCCTTTCACTCCGAGAGCTGAAGTCTCTCATCGGGAAGATGGACACAATGGCGAACTTCGTAACCTGCGGATGCTTGATGATCAGACACTTTCACCATCATTGAATCGACAATTGGTCGGACTACCAAAGCCAACCAGACCAATAAAGGCCCTTAGACAAAGACTTTTCCCACGAATGCCTTCTATGGTGTTCAGACGTAACAACCTTAGCAAAGACGTTGCCTCCACACAAACCACCACCCAATTGATTCCTCTTCACCGACGTGTTCAACGAAGGTTGGGGAGCACACATGGACAACCTGCAAGTCTCGGGTCTCTGGCCGACCGGCAACAAGAACTCCATCAACATTCTCGAACTACGAGCAACCCAACTAGCTCTAGAACATTTCCAGCCTCAGGTTCAACACCAAGTCGTACAAGTCCAAGCCGACAACACAACAACACTGGCTTACATCCAGAAAGAAGGTGGAACAAAATCCGGAAAGCTACATCCACTGACTTCAGAGATTTTCAACTTTTGCATAAAACAACGTCACCCTACTGCCACTTCGCATTAGTTCTACAATCTCGGATGTAAGACCCATAAGAGCCAATGCAAAACAGCTCCATCCATCTAATAATGTGGAAAACATTCTTTCTCGTGACATTAGCAGCTTCTCTGCGCTGCAGCGAAATCCAAGCTTTATCAGTCGACCCTACTTACTGCATCTTCGGACCAAACTCCTCGGTAACACTATACCCAAGAGCAAACTTCTGAGCGAAAACCCCAAAACCAACTCAACTGCGAAAACCAATTACCTTCCTAGCTCTGTAAAACATCCTGGGAGATCAACCCGAACGACTATTATTCCCGATCCTAGCACTTCATTTCTACATTACATGGACCCAGCCCACGATAACATCCGAAAAGGAAGGAACCAACTTTTCCTCTCCACAGACTCACAATCTGGCGAAACCTCCGCAGCAATGAATGGTATCACGCTGAATTAAAAAGACCATCAAAGCAACTTATGACAAACATGGCAACACGAGCAGTAGCATGAGAGTTACGGCACACGAAGTAAGAGTAATCTCCACATCGTGGGCCCACCACAACGCCATCCCGATTGAAGAAATCCTAGCAACAGCATCCTGGCGAAATCCACAACACCCACATCATACTACCTGAAGGACATGTCAAGAGAAGAAAAAGGACTTCACCAGCAGAAGCAAGCCATCCCATTGATCGAGGCAAGCCAACCATAGAAGGAAGCAAGACCCATCTTTTTTAAAACCAACGGTAATTTTCAGGGCCACCAAATACCACGAAAGAGGCCAAATTTCCTGTTTTCATCACCAATGTTCTGAATAAAGTGCAAAATTTTTTAATAATTTTTTTGGGGGAAAACCTGCTTGCAACCCAGGGCGCCCGTCAATGCGGTGCCCGCCATGTATCTTTGACGAGGTCTTCTGTTAATGCTAAAATTACAAGTTAAGATGCTTTTCAGGGCAAAAAAAAGCCTATTTTGTCGGCCCCCATGTCTGGCCGGCTAAAAATGATTTCTTTTGCCAAGGAAAACATACTTAACCAAACCCGCCCTACGTCCCCTCTAGAGTCACCGCCTGACACACTGAGAGGAAAATAAACGATGAAAGCATTTGCACTCTCGCTTTTATAGAGAAGGGCTGGGCTGCGCAGACGCAGTAGTGGGCTTGGAAGCAGGTGGTTACAAGCAACCAAGAAACCTTCAGGGAAACTACATTGAGGATCAATGTATTGCTAAAATTAACGGGTTAAGTTTGTTTTCCTTGACAAAAGAAACCATTTTCAGCCGGCCAGACATGGGAGCTGGCAAAATGGGCTTTATGCATTTATATTTATTATTGATGATATTTATGAAATTGTAGATGTTTATGTCTCGACCAATTTCTTACTAGGATGTTGATAACGCTGTACTTATAAATAAATAAATATGTAAAATGTATTACTTTGGCCACACTGTTCTATGCTGGTGGTATAGAAGCAAACCGCCTGTAATAGTAATCTATCACATAATGAAACAAAAAGTTGGTGCTTCTCCATTGCCACCAAGACCACAAGTACCGATGTGACCTTTCGTTCATGTCTGCAACTGCAAACGCCCCAACATCAAATCACAAATCTGAACATCGCTTTGGAAGCTGTAATCATTACCGTATCCAATCTTACTCACGTGCTTGCTGAGTCGCATGTGAACAGACAAACTGAAGCTACACTGACATCCAAACGAATTAGTGCGTCCAGGAAACTACATTATATCGCTATGACGTTACATGTAGTGGCGAGACCAGTTTTAATGGCCTTTTAAGGCTCTGAAAAATAATTCAAATTTTAATTTCTTTTAATAATTAGTGCTTGTGGTTGATTTGCCATTCGAATCATCCTAGTGTGGAACTCACTGAGTGATGTGATTGTCTCAGCCCCATCGCTTCCATCGTTTAAACATAAATTAACAAAACTAAACCTTAGTGGCTTCTTACATCGTCCTGAACACGCACCTCTAGTTTCGTAAACCTTTTCCCAATTTTATTTGCTGTGTTTCTTTTTTAATTTAGGATTGCTATAAGTGGCCTCTTTTGAGCCCTTGCATCTCCTTTTCACTTTTATTTGAGTGAATAGATTGCTTTTATTATTATTATCATTATCTCACGATATCAAATTGCCGTACTAAAACTGTGGCAGTTACATACTGTTAGTCTGGCCATCCACATGTGCTAATATTAATAATCCACAGTTTTACCTTAGGTTAAAAGCGATATTCTCACACTTTGACAATGGCCGAATCTTCACAACTATACGTAAGAGATTTGCTCCCTACACACCAATTTGAGAAAAACATATAGCTCTTGTGAATGGAAACAAATAATTAAAGTGCACTAGCAAACAACAAAGGTCAAAATTTAGAGTTAAAGACCCTAACTCACTTTCAAGAGCAATGAAACTTAAAAATAATAAAAATGAAGGGAAAAATCAAACCATTTTTTAAATAACATGTTTTTTTGTGACAGATGAATATGAATGAATCGAGTAACACAGCAAACCCCTTTAAAAAAGGTGAAGGACATCGACGTAGACAGCAGGCATGCACAAGTGGAAGTGAAGAGCAAAATTTGGAATTGAAAAAATCTACATATATAATTTGCTAGCGGGGAGCAAAGCGATGAGGATCATTTGGGGATCTGAACAGATACTTCTGCGGCATTGTTGGAACAAAGGGCAGTGTAAGCTCTTTGTTTGCGAACCATCGTCGAACATATTTGTACAACAACGATTTGCATTGTTAGTAACCGAGACTTTGTTGTGATAGTATAACGACCCATTGTTGGTAGGGTTCATGGCCCGCACCAAGGTAAATTGACAAAAAATGTAGATTTCAAGGAAACCAAGTAAAATTCACTCGGTGCGGTAAGTACTTCAATGCCATCACCTCTGATATGGTGCACACACTTGAGAAAAGCAACACAAATACACAAACAAAAAATTCTCCACTCAACCCCTGAACTTAGTTCGGGTGTTTGGGCAAACACCTCTGCACGATCTGTTGTTGGCGCAGATCGATACTGTTTGGAAAACCATGGCCGAGTGAGGTTGCTTAATGTTTGCTCTTCGTGTTTGTAATTTTCGTTTGCCAGTGTTCTGACAAATGCAGAAAAAAATATTGCTGCCGCCGATAATTGCGTAGCCAAAACTAAGGCCGAGTGAGGTTGCTGAGCTAGGCTGACATGAATGTTAGGTGTTGTCGTCTGGTGAGGATATTGGATAGGCATAGTATTGCGTAGTTATAATTTTTGTATTACTCCCTCCCAGAGTGGCCGGTGGTGCAATTGGTTCTTTGTGGGCGGGTTGCATCGGATGGGAAAAGATTGGCGGTACGTGGTGGGAAGGAGGAGTTGGGGTTGGCGGCCAGCTTGCGTAAGAGAGAAGAGACTAGCACAACGTGGCTGGGTCCGTATTTTTTGGGGGGAAGAGGGTTTGCATTTTCTTCCTGCTGTAATCTCGTGGCGAAGAGATTGTACTGTAATTTGGTGGTGAAACGTTTTATGCGTAGTGACGCCTATTTGTAATTATTTCGGCATAGTTGCGGCCGCAGTTTCTTGCCATTTCCCGAAAAGATAGCTCAGGGATGGAAGATTTGCAACCCATGATTGTTGGGGGAGGGAGAGAGAGTGGAGGACAGAGACGGCCAGTAGGGAAAAGAGGATCTGTGTGAGGGGTAGACGCAGGACTAGAAGGGACTAGCACAACCTAATGCAGGCAGAATAGACAGAGATCAGGGGATGGCAGAAAGAGAGATGGGGAAGGTTGCTGATAGGGTTAAAAAAGGATTTTATAGGATACGTGACTTAGTAGGGAAGAGGCGACACATTGTGACCACACATTGGCTTCTGCCCGAACTTTGTTCAGGTTTTCCACTAGTTGTTTAAATAATTAATAACTCTTAAGCTTATGGTTGTTAGGGAGGAAGAGGTTGCCTACTGCAGGGGATTGGCGAGCAATGGAGAGCAATGGAACCACTATTTGAGGAATTTTGGTACGAAATATTAAGTTTGTAGCCTGTTTTTTTAATGTTGAACTAATGAGTTTGTTTGAGCTTGGAATATAAAGTTTGATTTGTGAGAATGTAGCCTATATATAGATTCTGCTCTCTGTGTCCAGTCGCGTCCTGCCAAACACCAACAAATTCAAAGAGTATAGTATATAAATTTTTTTTAAATACTTTCCGTTTCTAAGTTTCAACACAAGGGAAGCTTGATATCATCATATAATAAGCTGAATCTATGGTTTGTCCCATACTTTTTAGTTTAATTTTGTCCCTTTTAATTGATTCATTCATTTCAACTTGTGTTCTGACAGTTTTTCCTAACACCAGGTACATATTTTTTAATGATTTGATTTTCCAGATAATTTTTTTTAAGGTTTTGTTGCTGTTGAAAATAAGTTAGAGGTTTAAATCAAAATGTCGAGCTTTGTTGCATGAGCGTGCCTTTTTAATATTTGTTTCCTAATACACCAATGCAACACCATAATCTTTGGAACTTCGTTATGTTTCATATCCCATAGACCAGCCCACTAGTCTCATTACGAAGAATGATACACCACCTGGTATGTGCCTAAAATCACGCCCTAATCCTATCAGAGGTAATTAAACATTTATTTTAATTTTAACTTAATGGTAAAGTAAATCACTAAGGCTTATTTTGAATATGAAATGAAATTCCACAGAAAGAGGCGTGATGTTCCAAGCAGCAAATATCATCCTAACAGGAAGCTTTCGAATGATGTGTGCAAATAAATCAAGCCACGTGTCATTTGATAATTTCCATATGGCTGAGAGGAAAAATTACGTTAATTACTACAAAGATTATAATAACCTAATTAAGTCAATTTGTTACCGAGACTTCATTCCAAATGGATTGACTACCATAACTGATGATCTGACCTGCTTATGGGAATTTAATCACTTTTTTCGCTCAACACAGGCCATGCCATTCCTTGGTAGGAAACTCACGAGATAAAGATTTCAGGCCCTTCTTAGGAATGGCATGGCATACTGTCCGTGAAAAACTCTCTATAAACGAACAAGACCATCCGTTATTAAACACTTAATAACCATAAGTTCGAAGAAATTATGCTTCTTTGCAGTGTTCAGAAGTTTTATCTCGCCATTTCGCACATTTTGCCACGGATTTTAGTTCCATGAGATATTCCTCCCCGACTATCTGTACGAGAATTTTTCACTACTTTTTTTTCAAGCTTCGTCAGCTTTCCGTTCTGATTGTACCCACCCACCGTTTCATTATTTGTGTATTTCGGCAATGATTTTATGGTAGTAGTAGTTGGGATAGCAGGGAATGAACAAGCTGATTCTGCTGCGAAAGGGGCCCTTTCTGGCCCTCTCGGTAGGGATCTCAGCCTTGTTCCCTCAGATGCCTTTCCAATTCTGCGTCTGACGTTACACGCTTTTTGGCAAACCTTGTGGGACAGACAGGACGGTAATAAGTTACGGGCCATTAAAGGCACTGTCGAGGAGTAACACTCGGCGTGTCGCTGCAGTCGCCGTGAGGAGGTTGTGTTGGCCCGTTTGCGAATTGGTCACACCCGACTTACTCACTGTTTCCTTTTGCGGGGGGGTTGACCCTCCTGAATGTTCTTGGTGTCGACGGCCACTTACGGCCCGGCACTTACTTGTTGATTGTCGCCATCTTGATGGTGTTCGTCGTCGGTTCCATCTTCCGCATGACATTGCGCGTCAGTTGGGCGATAAGTCTGTCCTCCTGTCCGGTGTTTTTCAATTTTTGCAGGAGGTACAGATGTATGACAAGATTTAGATTAGGGGTTTGAATAACATCTCTGTAATGTGTGGTGCAGTGGCAACCCGGACCACTGCACTGTGACTGAGGTTGGCGCTAATGACCAAGTTGTCGACGCGCCATTAAGCCTCAATCCCCCCCCCCAGTAGTAGTTCAGGTGGCTTAGGATGTTTATCATTCCTGAGTGAAGCACGGCCCCTACAGTTCTGATTGCACACACCCGGGATTTCATTCTTCGAAGTATTCCAGCAGTAATATTCCGACAGTTCTGATTTGAGAGGCCTTAGGAAGACAACACAGTTCTGACTGTATGCTGAAAGATGTACAACTGCAAGATGCACGCTGGATGTAGGCTTCATTCTAACTACATGTATTTTAGGGGACTATCCGACCAGGGGCAATAGTCCATGGACGAAAACACGTGGATGCAGTCTGTCACAAATTTGCATGAACACTACTGTATTGTAAATATTGTATTGTACTATTGTATTGTATTGTATTTTTTCATTCTGAAATTGTACGTACTTATTTCTGACATTCACGAAATGCTGTCGAGGTGTTTAGATGTTTTTCTTCAAAAATTTCAGATTGAAGCTTATCTTTTTGATTTTTTTTGGTTTAAATAAATAAATAAATAAATAAATTTGTTGCAAACGCAACCGGAATGGCAAGGACCTGTCGATCGCTGACAGCCATCTGAAATTAAAACTAAAAATCATAGATTACAAAAGTTTAAAAGTTTAAAATGAAGACAAATGGCGTGGCAGCAGAGGAAGGGTTGATGGAATTTGTTGGGATCATAAATGCCTTACCACCAAGGTTAAACCTACCAGGGACACAATGGTCCTCGATGGCATCGCCAAACGTGAGGGACAAGAGAGGGGAAATGCCGGGAGTCATTGTCAATAATTCTGAAATAACAATAAATAAAGTATATCAAAGCTTGGCCAAGACCAATTGTCAATCCTAATGCATAAAACAAATTACAGTACGAAATATCCCACAGCAAATGTGGTCATCACTGAGTCAATATATTTCTGATCTTAGCACAAAAGTACAGGGAAGGGATATGTTTACCCACTTAGACCCTGCCTAAATTAAAATTAATAAATGTACACTTATTTACAATAAAAAAATAGCAGGTAGATACCATTGTCTTAAAAACTACGAAAACTTAACATATCTGGTCAAATCAACATTATTTAGCCTCTTTTTAAAGGTAGCAAGCGTTGGTGCCGTGACAACATCAGCAGGAAGAGCATTCCAGGGACCTACGACACGATTAGAAAAGAAAAACCTACGACAATCCCTCCTGCTAGTCTTTACTATTAATTTAAGGACATGACCCCTTGTCCGATTTCCTTCCCTTAATGAAAAGAAATGGTTGCTCCCCAAGTCGGTCAATCCATGTAAAATTGAAAAGGTCAGGCTTAGGTCCTGCTTAAGTCTCCTCACTTCCAGTGAATCAATATTTAACATTTTCAAACGTTCTGTGTAAGTTTTACGTTTCATAGCTGGCAAATACTTCGTAAAATTTCTCTGAACAGACTCAATATGGCGTATATTCTTTATTAAATGTGGAGACCAGACTGGACTTGCATATTCTAGTATAGGCCTAACAAATACAATGAAGGCCCAGCACAAGGTCTTTATATCACCAGAAGTAAAACATCTTTTAATTATTGCCATTCTCTGCCGAGCAGTCTTGACAATGTTATTGCAGTGAATTTCGCTCCAAGATTACTTGTAAACCACACCCCTAAATCTTTGACTTCGGTGACATGGTCAAGCACTGTACCCTCAAGTATATATTGCATCTCCATATTTTTTGGTCCAATGTGGAAGGCTTTACATTTGGGGCCTGATAGGGATAATTCCCATTTTTTAGACCAACGTTCTAGATCCAAATAGGACGAGGACAATGCTGCATGATCCTCCATATATTTTACGGTATTATAGAATTTCTCATCATCAGCGAACTTAGGGGTCATAATGGTTGAATTTTTAGTTTTTAAATCATTAATATAGATAAGAAACAGTAGTCGGCACAACACCGATCCCTGTAGGACACCACTAGTAATCATACTTTCACTAGAAATTGATGCACCTACACACACTTGTTGTGTTCTATTCGAAAGAAAGTTGTTTATCCATTTAAGGGTGTGGCCACCAATACCGTAAGCTGCTAGTTTAGAGCTTAATTTTTGATGTGGTACAGAATCAAATGCCTTGGCAAAGTCAATCAATATAACATCTGTCGAATTTCTACATTCCATAGATTTTGTTCTATCGTCAAGACAACAGAGTAATTGTAGAACAGTAGATCTTCGTGGTAAGAAACCAAATTGATCATTCGATAATAGCCCAAAAGATGTAAGAAAGTCCATTATCCGTTTTTTTTATAATTAGTTCAATAATCCTACATGGTACGCACGTTAATGATATAGGTCTATAATTTAGTGGGTCTGCACCATTACCCTTTTTGAATATAGGGATCACACGTGTTTGCTTCCAATGTTTTGGAAGTTTGCCAGATAGTTATGATTTATTTAGAATTATACAGAGGGGTAAACAAAGTTCTGTCACATATCTTTTGTAGAAAGATGATGAAAACCCATCTAGGCCCACGGCTTTACTATCTTTGAAGCTCCCAAGGATGAACTCAATATCAGCCCGAGTGATGGAGTTTGGTTCAAAGGGTTTAAAATTGATAGAAGATTCTGTTAAGTGAGCCTCAATATCTATTATTTTATCACTTGTAGTAAAATGTTTTACAAAGAGGGAGTTTAAGGTCTCCGCTTTATCATGGTCATCAGTTAATAATCTATCATTATGATGAAATGGAGGAAGATGCTGTCTGCGACCCGTTTTCCTTTTCATAAGTTTAAATAAGGCTGCTGGAGTGCCCTCAGAAATAATTTTACGTTCTTGTTTAATTTCATGGGCCTTAATAGTATTTGATAATAAGTTACTACAATGTTTATATTTTGTGTAAATTGACTTATCTCTATTATTATTTTTATATCTTCTCCAAATTTTATTCTTCCCATTTAGTAATTTTACCACATCTTTGAGAGGCCTAAGTTTACCATTATTACTAGAAGTTTTAGAACAAGTGTTTTTCATTACTAATTTTGAAAGCGTATGATGAAATGTATTCAATAAGACCTCTACCTACATTTTCTCCGTTATTATTTTGGACCAATCTACATTTTTAAGGTCCTCCCATAATGCATCAAAATTAACAAATCCAACAGATTTGTGTTCTTTAGGATTTACTTTGAAATTTCCCACATTTATATTAAATGCAATCATGCACTGATCTCTGTTACTAAAATGTTCCATTACATTTACATCGTACACAAGACGAGTTTCATCCACAAGAATTAAATCTAAAATATTGTCACCTCGCATTGGTTTTGTGACAAGTTGATCGAATTCAGTTCGGACACATTATCCAGAAACAGCTGTTCATAGGACCTTGTTGCTCTAAGAGAGAACCAATTTATATGGGACATGTTAAAATCTCCCACTATAATATTGGGAATAGCTGCCGACGTATTTTCCCTAATGAACCGAATCATTTTTATAATGTTATTCTCAACTGTGCCATTGGGTATATACCCTAACACAATTCTAAGCATATTTGGACCGAGATTAACACTAAGTGCTTCAATTTCATCAGCCAATCACCAGACAGCACAAGTTAATTCATTTTTTACAAAAATCGCCAAACCCCCGCATTGGAACCTCTATCCCTTCAGCTTAGAGTGTATGGTCAACCACCAACCAACATTGCGTCTGTTACAGTATTGTCCAACCAGGTTTCGACTATGAATATAATATCATAGTCATCTGTTAGAAGTAGAAATTGCGGTTCTGCCAATTTTAATTTTAGACTTCTAGCATTAAATGTACAACAACGTACAGTTTTCTGAAATGCTGCACTGGTGATGCTGCCATCACAGTTATTTAAATTATTAATATTAATGGTTGCATTGTTCATCTCTACAATATCATCATTGTTTAGTTGGTGCCCAATTCGCATATGTATACCAGTTTGCACGTTTATGCGTAACACATGATTTAGGGAAACATTATGCATATTACTCTCTACTAGTTTCCCAGAGCAACAAACTTATTATGATTAATGCTAGACTCATGACTGCCAAAGATGATGGCATCGATGATACACTTTTTACCAATTTTCGACAGATGTAAACCGTCTGATGCCAACAAATCTCTTCTTTCCAATATTGCGTTCCAAAAAGAATAGAAACTCATATTTTCTGCCTTACATTGATTCATGATAAGCCCATTACATTTGACCAAGTATGGTTGTAAGTCAGCCCAAGTTGCATCGTTGACCCACTGTGGAAGTAAGCCCACCAAACTGATATTTACTGATATGTATAGTTGGTTTAAAAGTTTTAATACACTGAACCAAGAGTGCCATTCGTGCAGCCAATCCATCTGGAGTGTCTAGGCCAATATTGTTGGTACCGGCGCATATCACAATATGGGCTTATCGGTACTGGACTTAAGGATTTCTGGAAGGAAGGTTGCGAGATGTTCAATCCGAGTACCCGGAAAGCACCAGGTTTTCGAGTTCATTCCAGTATCTTTAGGCAGACTAATGTGTCTAACCTGTGAGTCAGCCACTATTACGCACCTTTTGTTTAGGTCTTTATTCCTGGAGGGATATAGGATCAATGGTTTACAGTTACTTGTCTTCTCATAATGACTTGTAATATGAATGCTGTAATTATCTGACACTGGATTCATTTTCTCAAGTTCATCAATTTTTGTTTCGGCAATAATTTTCCTGTACGTTTTTGGCTTATTAGTTGTTGGTATTTTCATTCTTGTTGTTCTTGGTATACCAGTCATGTTCCTATTTTCTATGTTTTGTTGTTTCATAAATCGTGGGTTAGCCCAGTTTACATCTCTCATATTTGAATCCTTAGTTGTATTAGATTTATCGCAGGATCGAATATTCCTGGCTTGGTATTCATTTCTATCTTCTTTTCTCTGTTCTGCATATTTATCCACATGTGCAGACATTATTTGCACTACCCCAGTATCATTAGTGGAGAGTACCGTTTTCACCACAAATTTTCCATGGCCTCCAAGAACATCTGGTTTTCTTTCTACAGTCGTTAACGTATCCTTATAAGTGTCCATGGCAGATTCAAAAATATTAGAAAGTTTACTAATGATATTGGCAATCATTTCTGTTTGATTTATGACGATATTCTCGACTTTTTTTTCAAGAGTTTCAATACGAGAGCTAATGGAAGTTTCCAGGGAATCCAAAAACAATTTTAACACTGTATCATTAACTTCCCTATTGGCTATATCACAAGTTGTTTTTGCTGGCGTAACATGGTAGGCATCATTCAACCGCACATCAACTTCGGTTGCACTTTCCTGCACCACATAATTGTGGCATGTCGAACTACTATGATTTAGAAGATTGTCCAGTTTGAGATTAAGTTGTATATTTTTGATATCGCTTTCAAACCTTCCAAGTTCAAACGAATTTTTTAGATGTTTTAGATCGCTTATTACCTCCAAAAGTGGAATGCTCATTAGTACAGATGCTTTGTTTTTCACTTAGCAAATCCTTAGTTGACATTTGACTTTGATCCTTGGTTGGAGAATGCTTGAGCGGAGTAGTCGTGATGTCATTTTCGTTTAGAGGAACTGTACCAATTGTGCTATTAATTGCACTGTTTATTGTCATGTTTTCAGCCATGCTGTTCCACTCAATGGGACCCTTCTTCACTTTAGCCCTTACGTTTTTTATCTTCTTTCCCTTTCCGGGTGCACATTTTGCAGACGTATGGTTTGTGCTCTGACATGCACTTCGTACGACTCGTTTCCCCCTCCGAGTCACAATATGTGATGGCATATGAAAATGTTTGTCTACTGGTGTACTCGTGGACCTCATCTCAAATTATAAAAACACAAAGGGAAGAGACAAAAAAAAAGAAGGAAAAAAACAGAAGGCTCCGGCCCAGATTCGAACCAGCATTCATTCAAGTTTATATTGCGTAATACGATTTTCACAATATGGTTGCCCACACTGAACGAGTGTAAACAAAGCATTCACAT